>LR139605.1:0-29606 GCA_900659605.1 Tisbe holothuriae | reverse complement strand
AATGGTGGGAGCTCAGAGCTGAGGAACCAATAGATTGCCGCTGTAAAGCGGTCAAATCTATGTCGTCTGGCTGGGCCCTAAAAATGTTTTCCCGTGCCTACTTCTCCATAACACACGACCGCCCAAAGAGCTCTTCATCTCCCAAACGTGTTTACAAGCGGCATTCTGCACCTTGTGTCCTGTTATTGTTTTATTATATTACGACGAAGACGAAGAAGATTGCTTACAAGAGCACGTCTCATGTTTACGCCTGCAAATGGGTTTCCAGCGGTGCTTCAGATGACGGCAGTTGAAGCTGTCGGGAATACATTTTAATGGCTCTATGCAGGACAATTCATTTGCATTTAGGTTTTTCTTGAGTCGACGTCACGCGAAAGCTTTTGTTCGTGCCGTAATCGAGGGAGAAAAAGTTGAGCTTTTCCGTGTAATCGGGGTAACGATTGTGTGTGAGTGAGAGGATTGTAAAGTCACAGACAGGAAAATATGTCCACGTTTAAGTTAAATTTGTATTGAAACGGGTCTACAGCTATAAATAGCTCAATATGACTCTTGTTTTCTGACGGTCAATTGGCAAAAAAGCGCTCCTACGTAGTTCAAATTACACACACTCCTAGATCATAAATTATTCCATATTCCTCTATTTCATTGAACTATCAAAATCGATGGCAGTTTTTCGTAGAGCTAATCTCCAATTGGTCATTTACTGTCATTTTATTGTAAACAATTTTAGTAACCTTTGAATCCTCTCAAGGACTAAATCTTTAGAGAGAGAGAAAGCATAAATAAATCTCCTTGCACCCTCAGCTTTGTTTTGAATCACCCAATCCAAGCTTCTTTCTCCGTCCCCTTGGGAATCTCACTGATGACTCATTATTGAAACAAATGAATTCTTAAACGTCTTCAAAAAGCCATTGCATCCAATATTGTACTTGCTTTAATTACTTTATTATAACATCCATGCATTGTTGTTACTTTGTACAAATAGCGCCAAGGCTTGAGCAAGACCTAATGTTAAAGTATATTCCGAAGAGTACGTGTATGTGGGTTATTTAGGTTACACATACGCGCTTTCACCCTGATCCGTGTTCTTTTAATCTCTGCCCCAATCTCTGTTCACTCTCATTCCTCCTCCCCCGTTCTTCGTCATTCTCAGTTTGACTCTTGAACTCGAACAAGGAAGGAAAGAAGAACTCGATCCGTAAAAATAGAAAGCTGTTTGATGACTTCCAGCCGGTGAAGGAGGAGGAGGTGAAGAAAGATCGTTTAATCGTCGCGATTTGTTTGTCAAGAGAAAAGTGATCCACTCCTTGTGTGGTGTCGTTTATATCTTCAGTGCTGAAACTTTCTTTTATAAGAAGACTAGAAGAGACAAATATTTCTAGTTGAGTAGTAGGAGAACTGTGAATACTGATTATTACGGTGGTTTTCTCAGAAACCTAAATGAGGATTAAAAAAAAGATCCACAAATGAAGTTTGACTGCTTGTGTACCAAAAAGTGAATAAGCAACTAAAGGTAAACAATTAATGATCTATCATGGCTGACCGCATCTGTTCTGATGACATTGCCCGCCTCATGAACGCGTTCAACAAGCACGACACCGACCGGGACGGGCTGATTAGCACTCAGCAGCTGGGCCGGGTCATGCACACACTGGGCCAGAACCCTACTGAGGCGGAGCTGCAGGATCTGGCCTATGCCATGGATACGAATGAGAGTGGCACTATTGACTTTCCAGGTTAGACTGGACTCACTGGAGTTATCCTCTTCACATTGCCTCTTATTTTAAGTATTCTATTTTAGAGTTTCTGCATATGATGGCGATTAGAATGGCAGAAGAAAAGGTGGAGGATGAAATATTGGAAGCATTTAAGGTAAGCATAATGAGTTATTGGTTTATATTGATACGAGTACAGTCAAAAGTTAATGTTATTCTTCCTTCCAGGTGTTTGACAAGGACGGCAACGGCCTCATCTCCGCCCGCGAGCTAAAGCACGTCATGGGCAACCTTGGCGAGAGCCTCTCCGAGGACGAGGTGGAAGCCATGATCAAGGAGGCCGACACGGACGGCGACGGGAGTATCAACTATGCAGAGTTCTTTACAATGGTCAGCAAGAGTCTCGAGCATTGAAGGAATCGTGTAAATGAATTATACTGGAGCATTTGAAATGATATTAAAACTGTTACAAAGAAGAATTCATGAAATACTTAATCTGTTTGGTAGGCACGTTGAGAGTATAAAACGTTCTGCCAAATTAATTTTATGCATGATTAATACTGTGGATGGAAGAACATCAGGAAGTGTTGACGCTCTCGGTTGCGAAATGCATTCTAGTACATTAAGATTAATTTTGTGCGATATCCTTCGCTGCTTTCAAGGTTGGATGTTGGCAAAGTAGATGGAGATTATATGTAATGGGATTGTTTAATGATTAGGTAATTAATCAGTGATGCAACTGTACATATAACTGTGTGTATAATTAACTGCGATAAAGATATCGGTAAATTGATATGGCCAGTTACATGTGTTTATGCCTACAGACATCCTGTAATAGCTTATACTGACTATTGATTCTTGCAAAAAAAAAGACTAAGTTAGAGAGCATTGTTTCAAGGTATGTTCAAGTGAAGTCTGTACGAAATTTGTAATTACGTAAATAACAAATTTAATCCTGCAGGAAATGTCATAAGCCCGTGATCATTCTAGAAAAAGCAGCTCGAAGAATGATAAAAGTTTGTCCTACAATCTTCCTCCGTCTCCAACCGGGCCGTGGGAACACAACGATCAGATTGCTTTGCATGCTGGACTGCCATTGATCTCATTATAGACATGCCACGTTTAGTACCTCGGTGGAAAGGTCTTAACCTTCAAATAAAAACATTATTACTATGTGACGGTGTATGTCATCAAACATAGCAGTATGTGATTAAAAGCGAAGAAAATCAATCCCCGAATTTATTGCCGTTTTGTTTATTATACGTGATCGTACGCAGTAAAAACTTCTTCTTTGGCCAATGCGGTCAACCAATACTTGGTTATAAAAAGGGGACTCTCCAATTACATTATAACATTAATTACCACCATTAATTATTAAATGATAAGGTTGATGTAATATAATATTATAGGGATGCAATAGCATAGAAACTAACACAATAGTCCATGCATTTTGTAATTTAAATGTATTAAAATGTATGCCTAGCTTTTGGCCAACCAACACTTTCAGACACTAAAATGACGCTTTTATGTACGTAATTTGATGTCGTGCCACGCAAACTACGTGAAATTGTTGTCATATTGGACGATAAAAGCGGCTAATTTTGTCCAAATTCTGCGGATTTCGACTATTCTTCGTTTCTTCTTCCGCATAAGATTTATGACGTTATGCAAACACGAATATTTGGACGAATTAAATGGTTTAATTTTGATTGTTAATATTCCTGAAAACAACGTCCCGGAAGTTGGAATTATTGCATTTTGTTTTGCCAAAAATGGTGGTGAATGTATTAAAATATCTTTATTCGCACTTTAATGATAAATGATGCGATGAGGTATTTTGAATGAAGGCGGTATTATAAAATATATGTGTTATTTCCTTATTGCATTTACATATTCTGAATTACATATGCATATCGGGCCTCTCTCTAGTTCTCAAAGTATGAACAAGAAAGCGTTACTAAGTATTTCAGTGCATATTCCAATGTCACAATTATTAATTCAAATAAATTGAAGAACGTTGTTGAATGAATGGCATGGTATTTGCAAAGACAGTTTGTAGCCTTGATGTTCAGTTGCTATTAATGTAATATATATTGCTATGTTGAACTTGATTTTTCTTAACAATCTTCACTTTCCATGCATGATTTCTTCTAAAATGCAATTTTTCATCAACACAAAAAATGAAGTAATGATCAATGACATCTTGCATAAATGATGTTCTATACTTGCAGTTTTGACAAATAATTTAATAGTGTACTTCAATTAATTCCATTAGTCATTACAACTGCCATAAACGTACCCTACAGGCTGAAGATGAATATAATTTGACCTTGTAGAGCGGCAAATTGAAACCTTTGGTATGTTACCTTCAGATAGGGTTCTAAAATGTACTCGTAGTACTTAAATTAAACTTATACAAATGAGTGTTACCAATGTAATGTAATTTGACAACAATATATTTACATTTCAATTGTGCTAAGTTTTATATTACATGTTTCAGTAACCGGACCTTCTCGATTCGACTCCAATTTAACCACACTCTACATTGCATACATGTCGTTCTCAGCTTTTAATTTACATTGAAAATCGAGACTGATTCTTCCACGCATGAAGGGACACACACAGGTTAGAAAGATGTCCAGGAAAAATGACATAAAATTGGACTATTTGTTCGTCTCTGTTTCTGGGAAAAGTTGCGGAAGTCAAGTGGCTGGGAAAACAAGATGGTTAAGATTTAGAACCATCATTAGCGGTCGATGCAAGAGAATAGTGCACGTTTTTCGGTTAAGTCATAAAGTCATAGTAAATGTTTATAATGATTCATAGGTATCATTTATATAATATATTAATTACTAAAAAGTCATTTTTTGGCAACTTCATTTGTTAGCACATTTGCACTGAGCAATTATCGATGTTCCCTGGTATTCCGTTAAAATGTAATTTAAAAAAGTTATTTCTCATTAACTCATCATATCAGATATACAAACGTTATTTCCATAGAAAAAAGGAACAAGTTATAAATGACTTCTCTCTTCTTCTTTTTTGTCCTGGCATGCAACATTGAACTTGAAATTCATACATTGTTATAAAGCCATGAAATTCTGGAAGCAGCAGCAGCATACGCAAATCAAAACTGCGGCGGCGTCAACTTACGCGGAAAGTGGACGACGTTGATCATGCACGTGCCACGGACGACGGACAGGGGGGAAATTAAAGGCGCGCGAAATTTGACCAAATACGGCCAAACATTTATGGTATAACAAAATGATACTTTTAGATCAAATTCAATTTTCACTTATGAACTTTTACAATAACCAAGTACTTCTCTATAACCCCTTATATATATAGAGGGTATAGAGGAGTACTTGCAATAACATATTGTGTTCTAATGGAAATGTAAGTGTACATAGTATCCTTGATGGAGCGTAAAAAGGTTTGGTTGGAAGCCTGCATAGCACCAGCGACATCCCATTAATAAACACAATAACTATGTATGATCTTTCGCCTCCAGGAAACAATGGTATTATCAGTCTTAATAAAATGCATATGAAGCACCTTGTGACATGGTGAATTATGCCGAATTCGTCTCTTCAATGTCCTGCTTTACACAATGACCCTGTGAACTGATGGATATATTAGCTTTATACAATGCAGGCTATAAAACAGGGCATTAAGGCCAATGCGAAACCACTGTGAATTAAAGGAAGGAAAATCGATTTTTTTTGACAATGTCCGCCGTTGGTTGTTTCATCTGCCGCCGATGGCTTCAAACGATCGTTGTTAGACATAATAATCGGCGTAACCATTAAGCATGTAAATCGTGTTTCTTCCTCTGTTGCCAATTTAGTCCAACCCTGGCAGTCAAAGTGTGCATGGTGGTCACCAAGGCTGTTCTTATGAAGTAAAACATGTTCAGAAGAGGAAGCAATCTATGGCAGAAACTCTTGATAGTTGGAATCGTTGCAGTGATCATCGGGCTGAGCAATGTGAAGGCGGATTCGGACCCTGAGCCCAAGTCTGAGGCTGAGCCCATCCGGGTCGTGTCGGCCGCGTACAAGTCCGCCCCGTTGAAACACGTCAGCTCTATGAGAGATCGAGTCGTGACAAAGGTGCGAAAAGAGCCGAGACGGGAGTTCAGGGCGTTGTTCGATTTGGAGGAGGAGGACTCCGAGCAAGAGCCTTCTTCCCAGATCTTTGTCCGACATGATCGCCCCTCCGAGTTCGACCCCGCCGCCTTCACCTCCCCCGAGGCCGGTGACGGTGCTCATTCCTCGGAAGAGGCCGCCTCCGAGCTCCTCCTGGACGACGTGGCTCGCCTCCGAATGGAGAGCGCTGCCCATCAGGACATGGACGTGACGGACTCTGCGTCAAGTCTCTCGGAGACTGTCGTTCCGTTCCCGTCCAAGCCAAAGTATGTTGACCCTCCTCCGAGAGGAGGAGAGGGACAAGGCTCTGAAGAAGAGGCTCTTCCGAAGCCTGAGGCTCAGATCGCCTCGTGGCCTCAGTATCAGGAGATCTCCCGGGAGGACAGGGCTGTGATTCACAATGTGGTGCCTTCAGAAGAGGAGCAAGTGAAGATTAGGCAGAATGATAAATTCTTGCAGACTCCAGCTGAAAAGGTAAGACTTTAAGAAGAAGTTATGGGCTTCAACAATACCTTCTCCATAGGCCATAAATAAAAATCAAAACTTACCTATTACACAATATTGTTAGAATGTTGTAATAGCTTTCAACATTGTCTCTCAGCATTATAAATATGCCATCATTATTCCTTTTCAAATTTATCTTTTGTTGCTGCTTTCCGTTGAAATATTGGATTCTGTGGGTATGATGACCTGAAACAATTCCAAAGCTAATCAAAGCAATCTTTACATAGAAAACTGTCTGCAGCAAACCTTTGGATAATAGATTTAACTTTTTATTACAGTGGTTTTGGTTCCATTTCGTTGCGTATTTTTCGATTTCCCAGTATGCAGAATTGCTGTAGCGGGCATTTTGTTGCTTTTGATGTCAGAAGGAAGGACAAATATGCATAAAAATGGATAATTGTCTATTACTATGATCGGATATTTTCCTTCCGAAGCGAATGAACAATTATTGTGATTTCACGTATGTTTGTGGCCAATTTTCTACAAAGAAATTGGAATTATGTTCAATCTATTTTCGATAATTGTCTACATTATTGTAAAGACCATTCCATTCATACTTTTGACATTATTGCCTTGAATGCCGAATGCCTAGATGCTAACAATGTGACATATGATTATGGGACATGCAATTTTCTTAAAATATATAATATTGACACTTCTATGAGTATAATATTATTTCTGAACTAATGCTAATGAAGAGTTGGATCAAAAAATAATTGACGGAAAAAATCTTGATAAAGAGTTGACATTACGTTACATGTTGATATAATCATCTTTGTATTCACAATTATTGCATTAGATAACACAAAACTACTTTGTAATAATTAAACCGCACTTATTACGAAACTTTTTTTCAATCCTTGTTCAAGGTAATTACTCCCATCATTGTCGTCGCACGTCGTCACAGCAAATGAATATAAAGCTAATGCGAATAAAAATAATAACACACCGCTCGACAAATTGCAACTAATGAATCTCTTTTCATGGCAAACACACTGTCCATTGTATGAAAGACGAGGCATTTAATTAGGTGATATTGCACCATATAACGACGGGTGTTCAAATGCAGTGTTTTTGTTGATAGGTCATTTTGCGAACAGAGCTTGAATGTCACTGTCAAGTGAACGGACAAAGAAATTTGAAGGACAGTTTTGACAAATGGGTCTGACCTTAACAACCGTTATGGACTGTTATAGCTATTTTGAGCACGTAATAATTAGACATGGATGGCTTTAAAGTTCTCCATGATTTAGTTGTTTTATCTAGCATCCCATGGGTCCACGCATGCATACTTAGAAGCCTGTAAGTTATCGTGTTAAAATTTAAGTACGCTCGTACAAGCACAGTATAACAGCTAAGTTACAAATGATATTGTTCATATTTCCTAGGAATACAA
Organism: Tisbe holothuriae; assembly: GCA_900659605.1. Taxonomy (NCBI): domain Eukaryota; kingdom Metazoa; phylum Arthropoda; class Copepoda; order Harpacticoida; family Tisbidae; genus Tisbe; species Tisbe holothuriae. The sequence continues at coordinate 21,846 of LR139605.1, read as the reverse complement.
GACATTCCGAGACCCCAAATCTGCCCGAGATGCCTTCCAGCTGAATGAGGAGAAAGCTCCTGACGGTTCAACCCATGGAGGCTTCGGATTCTTGGACGACACTGGCAATCTGCATTACATCCAGTATAAGAGGGATCAGAAAGGACATTTGTAAGTCAACATTAGCCCATGTATATGTCAAATTTAGTAAAGTGACTTTACTTCATTAGGCTCGAGTCTACGAAGGAAACGGTTCAGAACTTTGCTGAGAGTCAGCGCGTTCCCAAGAAGATCATGCGAGTGAGGAAGGCGCCCAAACTGGGTCGTCATACGAAGGCAAACAAGGGATTCCTGGCGGGTCTCTTTGGGAATAACAATAACAATAAAGTTATTCAGAGACAACCTATCAACAGGGTAAACCAATGAGATTCACTACTACGTACTCTGATAAGAACATTGGATTAAAAACTGGAAATAATGTTCCTGGTTCCGTGGGTAAAAGTAGGATTGGAGTTGATTTGAGAAGAACAAAATGAGTAAAATTAATTGATCTGATTAAATGTATCTTAATTCCAGCCTGCCCAGCCTGTCCAATCCCACCCCAGCCAATTCCATCCTCAACCTCAGCCTCAGTCCCAGCCTCAGCACACACCAACCCGCCTCCAATTCAACCCAGACGACATGGAAACCGGTTTCAAACCCATCTTCCCGCCAGGCTCAAATTCTGAAGGCGCGAGTTCCCTCATCACAGAGCCGGAGGTGGTGCTCGATACGGTCGAGGGGCCGGCGCGGCAGAAGAGGAAGCCGTTCTCGCTCACGGGGCCGGTCAAGCTCTTGGGGCTGCTGAATAAGAATAAGACGAGAAGGCCACCGTTTAGGAGGCCATTACAGCAGCAGAGGCCCATTCAGCAGGTACTGAGTGGTTTTACATTTTCTATATTCCAATGCAAACGGCTGTAGCGACCTTTTTCTAATGATAATAGTCAAGTTAACTCCTGCCATTGAATATTTATAAATATTTTTATATAATCATGGCCATCTCTTTAGGTTCAACAACCGATCCAGCAACAACAGCCGATCCAGCAACAACAACCTATCCAGCAACAACAACAACGCCCAGCAAGCATCAACGACCTCCTCCGGGAGTCCGAGGAAGACGACGAGCTCGCCCTCCCTCCCTACGGCCCTCCCTACAACGACGACAGCGTCATTGCCGAGCATCTCGGAGGAGTCGAATCGGACGAATCCCAGGAGGCGCCAGAGTTCATCGAGGATGACAACAACAACTACGTGCTCCCGCCAAAGGAGCTGCTGGAGCCGCCAAACTTCAGGACGACCACTGCGGCCACCACGACGACGACGCAGAGTACAACAACGACGACAACGAGTACATGTTTAAATACATCTTATAACGGGTAGAATTATTATTATTTTTTCCAGCTTCAACTGTCCCACCAAGGACTCAGCCACCGAGGCTGGCAGCAATCCAGAAGGAGATTGAGGAGGAGCAGATGAGGAAGCTGAACGCTTTAAATGCACTTCAGGTACCGAATAAAGCTTTTTTATTGTGTTGGTTAATAAAATATATTATGTAGCGTTTGAGAGAGATCGCAGCATCTACAACTACCACAACCCCAGCTCCGAGAACTCAACCACCAGGATTGACGCAAACACGCACTCAGCCACCGGGAATTCTGAGGCTGCGGCAACTGGCCGGATTCCCTGATAGACTGAAGGTAAGTTACTAATGACGTAATTAGACCATTACTAATGGATAAATTACAGCGTCAGGATAACCAATGGACGGTCCTAAATGACGATGGCGCTGTCGGATTCCAATCCTTCACCATGCACGGCGTTGAGGTCGATTTCGACACCCACAATAAGGACAACGGACAAAACGCCAACGACAACAATGATGACGACGACAGCACCAAGGGCATCAAGCGGTCTCCAGAGAAGCTTACTCGCCTTGAACAGGCCAGACTCAGGAACAAGAACCGTGCTAGGAAGAATGTCAAGACCATGTATGGCACCATGGTCAAGGATGAACAGCCCAAGGTGACTGTGACCAAGACGTCTGAGCCGCTGTTTGGATCCGACAGCCCGCTCTTCACCGGCCCAGTCTCCTTGAACAAGGATCTGCAGCTCAACACCAATGTTGTGGAGGAAGGTCAGAAGAGAAGGACTTTCAAGCCCATCTTTAACAATGAAAAGAGGAATATCCTCTACACTCCTAAGGGTTTTAAGGACAATCTAAAGTTCACCGTTGAGAACAAGCCTGAAGAGAAGAAGAAGCCTTTCCTACCATTCAGACAGCAGCCGGTGTTCAACAACAGTCCAAAGGATGAGAGTAGTGTCTACGAAAGGAGGCCGGTCCAGATCAAGCTGCCGACGACCACTGTAGCAACAACGACCACTCAAGCTCCGACCACGACTAGGCCAGCCTTCTATCAGCTGACAACTCCTGTTGGGCTCACTCTAGGGGACAAGGAGAAGCAGAGTGTCAACAAGCTCACTGAGACTAAGAAGTCGCCGAGCTTCTTCAGTGATGCTGAGACTGCGGATGAGGATAAGGAGAGGCCAGAGAGGGCAAACCACTTCTACCACCACTCGCTGTTCAAGCCTCATCCAGTGCCTGAGCTAGGACCTGCATATCCCACAGTGTATCCTACTCATGCACCTGTGCATCATACCACTGTTCACCCCACCCTTGGTCCGGTTCATCATACTACAGTGCACCCCACTCTGGGTCCTGTTCATCATACAACAGTCTTGCCCCACCATGGTCCCCATCTGCCCCATCATACCACAGTCCCACCTCATCACATCCCAGAGCTGCCCCACAATCCTACAGTGCTGCCCCATCACAGCTCATCTCTGCCCCATACACAGCATCACAGCCTGCCCCATCATAGCCCTGGACTTCACCGTGCGCATCCCACACTGCCTCCAATTGGACCCACTGGCACACCCTCCCCTATTATCCACAACCCTGGAGAACCTCGCATTCCAGGATTCGGTCCACCCCCAGAGCACTTTGCTCCAGTTGAGGGGCATGCTCCAATCCAGGTGAACGTGCCCATTACTCCTATCCCGCCCACTCCCCCATCATACACCACAGCCAAGCCAGAGGCTATCCCAGTCTACCACCCAGAACCGGGCAGTGTTATCCCCAACTATGACGCCCATCCACCAGTCAGGAACTACCCATTCCACACAACACCAAGACCACTCCATTACGGGGAGACCACAAACTCCCCCAATGAAGTGTCAACCCTGGCACCAAGAACTGCTCCTCCAAACCAACCCCTTCACTACTTCACTGCAACCACCACCATCCCTCCCAGGACATATGGCAACAAACTTGTCACCCCTTCAGTCATCCTTAATGCTGTTTTCTCAACTGTCAACCCTGATCTGATCCCTGTCATCCCTGGCAATACCCATGACGGACTCCCACCCATACTACCCCATATAGTGGACGCGCCACATCTCCAGGACAAGGTCCGTCACCATGGTCACCCAACACATGCTCCGTTCCTCAACCAATCTTTGTCTCAGATCAACAGGCCATTTGAGGACTACGTGAGGCCCTTGAAGATCCTCGATCCGTTGGATATTGCTGATCATGTTGCACATCGTCACTTGCACCCGGTGGAGAAGCAGGTTCCAGTGCTACCAGCAAAGCTCAACCCTGAACCGTTCTTCCCACCGCCCGTTGGCCTAGCTGAAGGACACAGTCTCAGCCTCTCAAACCACCTTGACAAGCCTGTTAAGACAAGCACACTGCCGAAGAGAGCTAAACCCAAGTCCCTCAAATCCAGGCCCAATGTTTACAGCGAACAGCAAGTACTGAAGGTCACCCCACATGGTGAGCCCTACAACGGCTACCTACCCGTGAAACAGTACAACCCTACAGCAGTGCCAACCCATGCCAGCCCTTCAACACCGCTATTCCCTAACCCTGTCACCAAGGCACCCTATGTCAATGTTGCACATGTGACCCCAGGCCCTGACCCTTCAAGCAAGACCTTCCGACCTAGGATAATCCCTACTCACAAACCCAAGATCCGGAAGCCACCCAGGGCCACCCGACCTCCGCTAGTCTCCCGCATCAAGAGCAGGCCCGTTGTGAGCGCCCTCCCTGTCATCTACGACTACGATTATGACTATGACTACAGTCTTGGAGATGAGGAGTCTCCTGATGTAGAGGACACAGAGGGTAGTGGGAGTGAGGATGTGAATGCAGAGTTGCAGCTGGGAGCGCCACCGCCGGCGAATCTCAACGACGATGAGAAGAAGGATGGACAGGAGTTTACGAAGGACGGTAAGTGGAACGAACGCACATTTCTGCATTGAACATTAGTACTATAGTCTAAGCTTGTTATAAAGGAAACTGGTTAATACGAGTACTTGAATTATTGCTGTCATTCCTGTTTTTCTGTCATCAGGAATCCCCATCGTCCGCAAATTCCTCCCCGCCACGATCATCTCCAAGGACGGCAGCAAGACGGTCATCCTGCCCGGTGAGAACTTCAAGGACAAGCAGCAGCAGAACTCCATCAGAAGCCAGGAGGAACGCCAAGAGAAGCAGGACGCAGCCTTCAAAGACGTTGAGGTTGAAGCTCCGAAGCTGGATGATGTAGAAGTCAAAGAACAGAGAAAGGAGAAGAAGATTGTGCCTGCAAAAGAGTCTTCGTTGGCACAGAGGATGGCTGAGAGGCTGGAAGAGCTGAAGAAGCAGCAGGCTGAGAATAGTGGCACCATCAGGAGGAAGGTGCTTCCAGCAAGGATTATTGGCAAGGACGGCTCAGTGACTCAGATCTTCCCTGAGGCTGAGGGAGTCAAGAAGTCAGAGAAGATTCAGTTGCAACCCATCCTGGATGAAGTGCACAAGGAGCTTGAACAGCCAGCATTGACATTCATTGAGGAGAATGACGTGCAAGAGCCTGAGGAAGAGGAAGAAGAGGAGGTTGAATATTATGAGGACGGTGACGATGAGTATTACGAGGATACCTCTGAAGAGTACACTTACAGTGAAGAACAGGAGACTGAGCCGCTGACATTCGAGATCAGACAGGATTACAGACCGTTGGAGGAGAGTGAGCCTGTCACGGCAAGGTTCACCGAACGCCCTGCTCCTAAAATGGAGGACAATCCGGAAGTTTTGAAGGTCACTGAAGAGAACTCATACCCAGCGATCACCATAGAAGAGGTTCATCCAGAGACTGTTAGAGAGGAGAGGGCTCCTATTGAGGTACATAAGGTGGATCATAGTGAGTGGGTGCCTGTGCATCAGCAACCGCAGGAGTATGTTGAACCAGAGATGAAGTACGAGCCGGAAATGGAATATGAGCCGGAGGCAGGAGCCTCAACCAGGGATATCGTGGAGGTGCCAGCTCCTGTGGGGCACAGAGAGCCATTTGTTCACCGGTGGCAGGAGGCGAGAAGGCCCTTCCAGGAGGAGCCTCAAGAGGCCCAGGCCCCTGTAGAGCAACCAAAGAGAACATTCCATAGAGAACATGCAGAGGCTCAACACCCTGTGAAAATGTCCAGGAGGCCATTCCAAAATGAGTTTGCACGGCCTCCTCATGCTCCTGTGGAGAAGCACTCTAGAAGAAACTTCCATAGGCATGCAGAGGCTCAACAACCCCCTGTGCAACAGTCTAGGAGGCCTTTCTATAATGAGTTTGCAGGCCCTCAGGCTCCTGAAGAGCAGCAGTCTAGAAGACAGTTCCACAGAGAACCTGAAGAGGCTCCAGTAGAGCAGCAACCAAAGAGGCAGTTCCATAGCGAGCTTGCAGAAGCTAAAGAAGCTCCAGTAGAGCAGCCCAGGAAACCGGTTCATAGACCTGAGTCTGTTGACCAATACTTGGCTGAGCCCGAGATCGTCCCCGGAAGCGAGGAGGAGATCGACCACTGGACCATCCAGCGGATGATTGACGAAATGGAAATCATGAAAGTCCACTAAGTATGTTTTTGAACAATATGCGATATCAACGTTGCCAAAGATTTGAATGCAAATAGGCGTGAAAAAGGCGAATGTAGACACATTATTAACTGCCCCTGAATGCGTGTGTAACGACTACAACCAGCTGGCTCTGGAATGTTTTTCCCACTACTAAATATTATTATTATTATTATACTTCCTTGTTATTAATGTGAAATGTGCGCTGAAGCGAATCGTGATTATTATTATTCATCAATGTTGCTACTTTATGCGTCATTTTATGCGTATATGTCTCTAAAATGCGTATATAATAATAGCGTCATAAAGGTGTCCTTGTCTTGATAATATTTGGATGAAGAATTTGGAATAATAAAACGGTGTTCATGATTTTATTAGAATCTTTAAGTATTTTGATTTATTTCGATCATTAGGGTGTTGTAATATATTTCTGTAAGGTAGGAAATTATTCGTAATCAATTAATAGGGAATACAGATGTGACAAGTAGATTAAAAAGTTGTGTTTATATTGATCAAAGTTATTTGAAGCACTTAAAAAGTACATAGGAGAAATCAATGCTTTGCTGTTTCAGTTAACAGAATTGAAATTTTGGGTCAAAATTGGTTGAATACTTGCTCAGTAAAGTGTAATAATATGGAGACAAACGTCTTCAAATTGATTTTTTCTTATTTGGGCCTAAATGTGGATATTTATGTACATCGATAAAATATGAAGGACTATTTTTAACTTTTAAACACTCATTCTATTGTATTTTTATTGTTAGCTTTTAGCCTACTTTATGTAATCCAAACATTCATAGTATTTAGAAGAGCTTTTCTATGGAGTTTAAAGTGGGGAAATGTTTAATATTTGCGCCTCAGAGTCTCACTGGTATCGTAATAACTTCTTTCACTCGGGGTCCGGTCGATTAAAACAAATATAGTGACGGGGTGAAATCCATACTTGCGTTTAACGTCACATTTTACTCTCTTTCATATAAAGTTACCTCGTTTAGAAACTTGGCAAGGGTTTCAATAGTTGTGTGTTGTGTTAATCATACTCTTCTGTGTAGATATTTCTGGTGTTGGTTTTTGGGGGAATCCTTTTAGTCACTTCTCGTCATCCTAACCCTCTTGTAGATAGTCTTTTTCAATGCTGAAGGAAGGGCAGTGGAGTAATTACATCACCTGAAAGTATCATAACGCACATTAGTTCCTTACACTATGCATATTGAATTCTGCAACAACCAAACCTTTCCGAAGATATGCAAGTTAAATTTAAAATATAAAAGGCTTTTTCCGTTACCTGCAAGATCTGACTGGCCTCAAATGCTGCGCCCGGCATGAGCGGCACCGGCGAGCTGACGTGTCCCGACTCGACGCAGATCATGTTGGGATACTCGTCGTCGCCAAAGTCCTGGATCTCCTTGGCCTGGTCCACCCACGGGTTCCAGATCACCGTGTCGGGGAAGTTGTACTTCTGGATGCGCATCTTGCGACCTATTAAGGGAGTTACAACAAACTGCAATGACTAATTCCGTTTATGTGTACCTGACACTACGTTTGTAATGATGTGCTCTGGCGGTGTGTGCGTGTAAATCCTGTCTGTCCACTCGTTGATCGTGACCACGTCACGGCATTCCTAAAATAAAGAATTGATTTATTAAGTTTTACTTCAGACCCACTGTGCAACGTTATTACCTGGTAGCTGTTTGGCGGCTCCCTGGTCTTATCGATGAACGTGCATCCGGCGAGCCCCGTGACCTGACACCTCCTCACGTCGGGGCACTTGAAGTACGTGTGGAACAGGAGGTTGAAGTTGAACGGGATGTCCTTGCTCGGGTTGTACACGCCCACGTTCATGTGGAGCTCCTTTTCGCGGAGGATCAGTCTGTAGGACACCCGGAAGCTGCAGTTCCACATTGACCGTGTGTACTCGGTGTCTGTGAGTGAGAAGATGGCTTCCATGTCACCGGTGTGAAGGCGGTCGGGGCCCTTTTCAAGAACCCAACGGGAAATCCTGAAATGATATGAATGTTATTAATCAATATTTAATTTATCCAGATCTAGAGTAAATATTGTTTTAATGATCTCCTGGAAACTCCTTTTTCCCTGACTGAAATCACATCTGCGCCGCTTTTATGAGTATGTTCTTCTCGTAATTTATTGCCCCATCATCATTTTCTCCTTCTTTCTTCTTCGACGTTTAAACATAGTGAAGAGAAGAAGAAGAAAAGAGTCACTGAACTTAAATATTCTTCCTACATTGGGTGAGTGGGTGTGAAGAAGAAAAGGGGGAAGAGACACAAGATGAAGTTTCCCTATATTTAGGCTTGTTTTTCTGATGGGTGGGCCTACCATGTACACTTTGCTGTTATAGAAGTTGTTCATATTAAAAATTAGCCATGATATGATAATTGTGTGTTAATTTCTGCTGTTTAAGTATGCAAAACATTAACAATAAAATATATTGTTGATAAATTGATAATTATGCTAATGACAAATGAGTGAGTCCTATTATAAAGTTCGCTTGTATTACAATTCAAGTATAAAATCATGTCTAACTCTTTCTCCTCTACTTTTGTACCCCATATTCATGTTAATTCCCTAAACATGTGTCTCCGTCTCAACGCTCCATCCATCAAACAATCTCTCTGTCTGTCTAGCCCGTTGGAGGAAAATATAAAGTGGGTGAGGAGAATAGCAATAATAATAACAATGCATAATGAAACAGGCTTCATGGAAAAGAAGTGATTTAGCATGATTGGGTGGATTTAATGGATGATGCCATTGTTGTGTCAATTTGAAGAATGGGATCTTGTTAATAGTTGGTGCTGATGTTGTAAAAATAGAGTAATTATTAATATTAACAATGGAAGTTTTAACTGACAATTATTAATAGTTCGTGGGAAATGAATTGAATTGTTTGCACGTAAATTATGCATCAAAATACATTTTCCAGTGGGCTCATTAACTAAATTATTCTTAGTTTACTAATTTACTATGCCCGTACACATATGTCTGTTATACTCGTGCTGACCATGAATTATCATTTTACTGTACCTTCCGAATCCGTGCGTTGGCATGACGGTGGAGTCCCCAAAGATTGGGAATACGAAGGGGATCCCGCCGCGGATCGCCTTCTTGCCGTCGAACACGCTCCGCTTGGACACGAACAGCTGCTCCTGGTTGTTCACACGCCTGCAAGTTGATTGTGATAACTATATATAACAATGCATCGGATTAATGCGCATATGGATGTTCTTGTTGAGTATGTTCGCAAGATGTTCATTTTGGAATAAAGTTGCTCATCCTACCGACTGCGCCATGTATGGATATTACCTTTCAATGCTTTGAAGAAGACACAAGTGAAATAAACCTAAGTTACATTTACTCTGTGTTGCATTCATTGTATGATAGTAATCATGCAATAGTCTTATAACAATTTACGCTAAAATAGTCCCTATTCCAATACTATAAACGAGCTCTTACTTTCCGTACTCCTAAGCCCCCGGTCTAGAAAGCTCTTTGTCACTGCCTACAACTGCATTGACTGTATACCGTGGATTTAACCAACTTTTGCACTTTCCCTCCCCCCAAAAAAATGCATCAAAAATGCACAGCTACTCTTCTTTGTTGTAACGAGACCATTTTATAAACAGTGCTATTTTAAACTTGCCCTAAATTAATGTTACCTTAGCATATAAGGCAGTTTCAATGTTATGCCTAGTTCATTAGGCCCGACCGTCGGGTCGGGCGGGACAGTATTTTATATCTGAATTTGATCTCATTTACTTGGTAGTTTTAGTTTGTTTGATCATATACATTATATTTATAAGTTCTCAATGTGTAACCCATTACAACTGTAAAAGTAAGCTTAACTACCTAATTCATGCCTTACCATGACACAATTGTACACCCATGGGGGTTAATTGTGCATGTGGTGTTATTACCACGGTCCATGACCACAACCTGGCCAGACATATTCAGTCAGACTCTGGCACACTTCACTTATGAATTGCAATCACTTAACAGTTAACTATATAACACTCTTATAACACACGGGGATATCTTAACAGTATATTCTTCTTCTTCTTCTCCTTTGCCGTTCAGACTCCGGTTGGCGGCTAGCATTGAATAGAAAGGGAAGGGAGAGAGAAAAAAGGGTCCGTCATGGGGGAGGAAGGCAGACTGGAGGCACTATATGGCCTAATGTGGCAGACATATTATGAAGACATTGTACATCATATGTACATTTATTAAGTAATGTTGTCAGGAATTAAATACTACTTAAGATGCCAGTGATTGGTATGAATATTAGGCAGTTTGTTGCAAGTATTGGTCCATTTATACAAGCGGTATTTCACCTTTTTCCGATTCTCTCAGCCCTGAGCTCTGTCTCCGAGCGCAACTCAGCTCCAGCAGCCGAGCACTTTTTGTCAACATTGCTCCGCGCGCCATCTAACGGCCAGACAAGGCAACCCAGCCCCAGACAGAGAGAAAAGACGGACGGCTAGTCAAGGCAATGATTTCCAGACAACTAGACTTTAATCTTTAACTTTTAAAAACTTGATCAAATATGCACAATGATATCTGCTAAATGTTACAAGTGTTTGATGTTAAAGTATATTTGATCCATATAATTGCATATCATTGCTTATTCCTCGTGTAGTGGAAAATGATTTTAAAGGCAGCAATGTGGAGTTTGCTCTCTTGGCTGCTAAGCGCACGCACGCCCGAGTCTAGGAGGAGAACGCACGGTGGCGGGAAATCGCTGCTGCCGCTACTGAGGGGGTCGGGCCAAGGAGGAGGAAGAGAACGGGGTTATTATTAATGGTCAAATATGGATATATTAATGAGGTTGAACATGCCTTGTATAATTTTTAAAGCATTTTGACATACTTCTTCTTAATGACATACTATAAATATAGTACAAATCACTTAGCAATATATTTCTATGTTTTGAAGTCACCTTCAAAAGCTCCCACTAATAAATTCTACAGAGTAGACTTGCTTCTACATCAACTGCTTTTGCTGCCTGTGACAAAATCGGCCTGTACCGCCTTACGGTGAGTATGCCTTTTATAGCCCCAATGTCTGATCTCTCAATATAGACTATGATATACATGCGTTTAAGGCATGCCAACCTGCTCCCAGGGCAAAGGAGCTGATATATCAATATACAAGGGGACTTAGATATTTCAACAATTCAGCAGAACATGTGGCGACAAATATTTTCTTTTCAAACGTGCCTTTGCGTAGGCTTGTAATAAGCATTTTCTTCTTCTACCATCGTCTAGGAGATAGATGTGTTATTATTTTTATGTTAAAAAAGAAACCAACTTTGCGTAGGAAGGCACTTCCTCAAAATAGTGATATAATTAACTTTATGTAACAATAACAAAAGTTTACGCTCACATGTTGAAAGTCACTTGACGACAGATCGGGGAAAACGTGATGTTAAATACTCGTGTTACCGGGGAAAGTTTAAAGCCTTAAAGTATCTACTTCCTCATATAACCCTACTTATGGAGTTGGTAACAGAATAACGTACCTAAATTTGTTAATTCTATGCCCCCTGTACAACTCTTTTTCATGCCTTGATCATTAGTAGCCGGCCCTAGACTGTGGGGGATATAATAGGATGACCCGTGCCTGCTGCATGGGGTTCAGCAGGAGCAAGTTTTCTTACCCCGTTCGAAGGTGTCTGGCAGCTATGTAGAGGTTGTTGACTCTTGAAACAGGGATGACAGTTTAAAACTGTTACACAAATATAATACAATAACTTTTCTATACAAAATAAATATTCTTAAGACAACCGAAATATATCTGCTAATGAAGGTGGTTTGTAGGCCTTTGGCTGTATTATTTAATAAAAACTGGCAACCCTGAAAAGCAGGCCCGATATGATGATCATTAGCGCAAGGCATGACGACTGCGGCGGACTCTTCTCTGTTCTCATCGAGGACGGTTAGAGGGGAAAAAGTTGTAATGAAGAGCTGCCTGGAAGACAGAAAAGAAAGAGTTTGGGAAAAGTTTGAGACAGAAAATCATCATCATTATAATCTCAACATGGCCAAAATGGGAATAATCAGAATGTCTTTTAAAAATATTTAAATATTATTTATAGTTTTAACTTTCCATTTCTACTGTTTTGAGATTAACCAGACGGGAATATTTATTTCTGGCCGAGCGGTTTTTCATCGTCGCCTACAGATCAAGAAATATGTCTCTCAAAAAACGTGGAAAACAGATTTAGAGACACAAACAAAAGTCTGTTGGATTATTGTCGCTTGGAAAAATAGCACATATTAAGTTTATAAACAAAAACAAACTCCATGCATGTGTTTATATATTCTATAATATCAATGCATCGGTCCATCTGTTAAATGTACATATGTTTAATGATATATGATACATGTGGATTTTTAAACAGACATGTGCAAGATTCCAAACAATTCAAAGTCTAAAACACCATCAAGAAAATCTCATTGAAAGACAAAGGATTAATGATCTTATTTTTCCCGATTCCAACGCGCTTGCGCATGTCGAACCCAACAATATTCACAGAGCTACTAACTTCTATTGCCATTTGTATATCTGTGGATTTCGTCTAAGCGCTGCAGGCCCTCTTTTCTCAACCGTCGGTCGTCCCGGTCTGAAGGCTGTTTTTTGCGTATAGGCTTTGGTTGAAAATGGGCCATAAGCGATTATAGCACCAAAGAGGAGATTTATTCTACACAGAGCGGGTTACAGAAACGACGCTGTTGTTTTGAAGGAATGTTTTTGAATATTAAAAAAGTTTTATTTATATAATTTTTAAAAATATATTTTTGCAAATGTAGTCATTGAGTACTATCCTCTATATATACCTTCTTGGTACAATCTAAATGATTAATAAAGTATCATTTTTTGGTTAAATACATAATTTTACTATATTTCAACAAGATGGACAATGGTCCTCCATGAATAACGACTCTTTTATTTTCCAATGCGCTGTGCATGGGGTTGCTACAACCAAAAATACATAATCATACATTAAAACAAATATGCACAACTCATGTTGTAATTCATAAACTTATACATGTAGTTCTGTGATTTCAATCCATTAGAACCCATAGGTTGCGAGGAGAATCTCTTTGAATTTCCGCCTACACTAAGTAAGGAATTCTTTCAGCCAGTGATCTGTATATTCCTCAATTATTTCTGTATCAATATATTCTGATATCAGCTCATCTCCATACCTGATAATCAAGGAAGTAAATTATATTTTGTGACATATTAAGTGTTAAATTATTTGTGGATCTAATCCACTTTGATGCATGTGCTTTTAATAATCAAATTTAGTAAATTATCTTTACCAATACGGGAAGTCTTCAAATAGTTCATCTGGTGTAAACTGCGGCGTGTAATCACCTTTGACTAATCTGTCATCATAGTAATCATTGAATATAACATCCGTATCTTCTTTTATGCAATCTACGTAGGATAGTCTATGGTATGAAGGTATAAAACAAAGGTAAATAATTACCAAATAGACCATTACAACTTTCCGAGTCACATTGCGATAAATTTACCGTTTGATTGATTGAATGGCCTAGATGTTAAATAAATAAATATGTCTGATTACAGTGGAACATTTATGATTGTATAAGTGCTAATGGATCAATCATGCTATCTTATCTTTAATGTGGACTTACCATTAATGAACTGTTGCGATATAAATAGAGAAATAAATATTGTCTTAGTCATCATCGTTGTATTATTGAACACGTCTCGTAAGCTTCGTCATTGTTTACTGTTTATACGTATGTTAGAACTAGAAATAATCGATTCACAAGAGCGGCAAAGTTGAAGCACAGGAAAAATGAGTATGTTTTAGTTGCTTGAATCATTTTAGGGAAGTATACCACAAAAATGCAATAAAAACAAATATTAATCGACATTAACATAATATAAAACAGTGTATATTTCAAATTTATAACCTGAGGTAACAACTTAACAACTTAAATACTAGCGTGACGTGGTCAATCCGAATATAGCAGATCGTTGAGATAAGTCAGTCTTTATGAACATGGCACCTGATTGAAGTCCAGGCTGTACCCGATCACATAGGCGGTTCCAATGCCTTGTCTCAAGGCAAATGTGTTAACTTCAAATGGAACGGAAACACCTGTAAGTGAAAGTGGGACAAGTTAGTAGATCGGCCATGCTCTTTTACATTTAGGTGCACTTTTCAATGTCTAAGTGAACCAGAATACAAAATATGTGTTATATATTAAATACTTTTTGCTACCCAAGAAGAACCCTGTAGATCCTATGGGGCGCTCAAGACCATTCAACTTCAATTTTTCATTAAATTTGGCTCTAGCAAGGCAAGGCGTACATGTTACTCTAAATATACCTTGACCTCTGACAAATAGTCATGAAAACTATAGTCTATATTTAATATCCGGAACTCACTTCTAACGACTGACGGCTGATCATCCGCCAGTTCAGTGTTGAATGATCCTCCGCAGAAGATGGAAGCGGAATACTTTCCAATCGGGACGGAAGCCAGGGTTGAAGGGAACTGAATGTAGGTGAACGGGCACAGAGTCAACTGGAATTAATTCATGAGGATGAGAAGAACACTGTATTTAAATCGCTGCATAGTCTAAGTGTTATGAAGGCAAGGGCAAGTTATAGTGGACAAATAGGCACTGCTAATTAAGGAATATATTTTACTGTTTATCCCAGATTCCCAGGTATAGTAGCTTTCTCTAAACACACAATCTTCTGGAGTCAATAACTCACCTGGCTCACAGTGGCCGTTGCGGCAGTATTTGTTTGCAAGTCAAATGTATCCGTCCCGGACGTCTCAGGACTTTGATTGTATTCAATCGAACAGAAGCCTGTAAAGGACGTATAATAAGTAAAAATTGGGATAAGCTCCTTCCTATAGTCGAGTAGGACCTTTTCCGTACCTTGTTCCTGTCTGAAGCAAGTCTTGTAGCTTTGATCGTCGAGAATTCCATTCGGATAGTTGTACGTTTTGAACGTGCCAGACGTTCCAGTGAAATACTGAGTGCAGCCGTGTGGTGCTCTGCAATATGTTTGTGATGGGATTAAAATAAATACAAGCAATACTAAATTACATTTATGCAATTGCTTTACCTTAAAAATATTATGAATTAATTTTTTTCTAAAAGCTTAATATTTCAGTAATTGTTTGACATTTAAAAAAATACTAATATTGCTTGAACAAATATCAGACATATTTCTAAGAGTATCTCTTAGAACATAATGTTATCATCCTCACTGGTTCCTCGAGTTGCATTCGTAATATGTGACCTTGACTTTGTACGTCCTTGTGGATGACATCGTGCCAAAGGAGAAGGCGAGCGTGGCCGCTGAGCCAGTAAGACCGCTGTCAACGTACACTGGAATAAACGAATAAACAATTAACAATCATATCAAACGGGCATTCGTTGAAAAATAAATGCTCACTGTGCTGTCCAGTTAGTGTTCCGCAGACCGGAGGCGGATCAGCGCCAGATGCGCTCGACACAGCCAGGACGTCGCCAGAAGTGGGACAGTTGCCTAAGGAGAAAAACGCACTTGAAACTTACTCTAGTAGCAATACTAACATTCTTGGCATTTAAGATTGGGTTGGTTGTCTTGAATCACTTCACAGTATAAGGATATTTCACGTACCCATAACTCCCGTATTGGGAGGTTGAGCAGTGATTAGGTTGTCAAAATCAAGCCTGAAAAATATTCGTTTATCTTATGCTCGTAAATATTGTGGTTGAAAGCATTAAATGTTAAAAGAAATATAGGTAATTACCTAATTTGGCAGACGTCTAGAAGTTTAAAAGGTAATTAATACGTTTGGCCGTAGCAATAATGTTTAACTCACTGTTGTTCACTCTGTTAATTGTGTAGCTGCATGAGCTCGAAGCAGAAGCTGTGCTGGGATATTCTGCGTTCTGATAGAAGAGAAATGCATTTGTTTCACGACTTCACGTGTATTATTTAGCGTTAATCTTGTGACTTTTTTATGTGATATATTACGAGACATGGCTGGGAATAATAATTTCAAGTTATTGACTTAAAGCCAAACAAACAGTACAATGTAAAACTTGTTGTTTACAGTCGCATAGAAAAATTCTCGCTTACCTGGATATAAGTGCAGTTCTAAAGAGGAGTAAATTATTATGGGTAAACTTAGGTACAATATGTGATGCCAGTTACCTTGCTAACTGCTCCTCCACAGGAGTTTTGAATAAAGAGACAACAAACTCCAAATCCTAAATAGAAAATACCATCCCCAATAGAAATTATTTTCTGGCGAGCATAGCCAAGGAAAGCGTATATTGTATATATTTTTTTAAAACTTTTTTACTTTCCACTGCACTGCTATTATTGCGTCCGTTAACTATTTGTTGTCTCACCTGAAGCACATCCTCCATCTGCTGAGCCGCCCATATCTGAGCACTCTGAGCTGGTGAGACAAGTGCCACTCATGGTGGAGTCTGTCGCCGTCCTACAGGCGTCATTCTAAAGGGGTGAGGGCAAAAGTTTCTTTTGGTATTTGGTTTGATATTTGAAGCTTTCTTCAGTGTTACCAATTCAATAGATATATATCAGTAACTTAATGCATATGCTTATATGTGCGGGAATCATCCTTACCTTGAATGTAACAATGTTGAAAAGACTGAAGATCTCTGCAATAATAAGATGAAAGTGTTGTTTGGGTACCAGAACCTAGCTTAATGCTAGGTTAAACCAAGAACCAAGCGGAAATAATGAAGGAAGTCTGTATAATGAGCCTGGGTATATAAGGCTTGAAAAGCTCTGATTTTTAAAGGTAGGGGGCAGTGCGATCAGATTAACTGTGAAAGCTGAGTTGGCTGAGGCCTCCAACTTGAAGTAGAATCTGAGCACTGCCACCGATCTTTAAAATATCGAACTATTCTTAAAAGTTATTTACCGTTCCTCATAGAAATATGTAAAATGACACTGCTTGAGCAAGCACAAGGACCACAGTGACTGAATAGAGGACTGCGCTCTGCTAAATGGGTAGTACTACCTACAGGAGTGTACCAAAAAAGAAAAGTGCCATAAAATGGAAATATTTCATCCAACCTCATTAAACAAAATGTTTCTGGCTACGTATGAGAACAAACTTCATGGTGTTAAAAGCAGAAAGCAATAGCTTTAAAATTAGCTGAGTTAATTTGATACATTTTTTCAGTACAATTCTGTAGTGTGCAGTCCTCTTTTCAGAGGCCCTTGGCAAGCATCATGAAATATACTTTTTTATTCTTGGTCTGCTATGCCAAGGCCAATTTTATAGATAATCCAAATTATCACGGAAAGTGTATTCTGATAATTGGAATCTTTACTTCAATTTATAATTGGAATTTTTACTTCAAATTATTATGAATTCATTGCATCTAACTTATGCAGAATACGTTCACTGATAAATTAAAATATGAAAATATCGAATAATGAGTGTATTTTCATTTTTGAGCTATTAAGTAAAAAAGGACGTTTCTGTGTATTCCGATATATGCATAGACATAAATAATTTTGCTTAATCCTCTCTAAAAGTATTTCGGAAGAAAAGATGAAAATGTAATTATTATCAATCGACAATGGCCCCTTGAATACAACCAATAGAAGAAGAAAAACTTGTAGACATTTCACAATAACACATCATCACTGCAACTCACTTCCTTCTCTGTCAACACCGTCCTTTGTCATGTTACTCCTCCTTCTCTGCTGCTGCCCGAGCTCCATGGACACATCCTGCTTCACAACGGATGCCTTGTCCAGTCTCAGCTCCTCTGGGGAAATAGTCTTCCGACCTCGGCCTCGGCCTCTACCCTGGATATCGGACACGGTCAGGGTGAGGAGAATCAAGAGCGGTAGACTGAGCTTCATGGCTGGCGGTTGGGAGTGGAGTGTGACAGAAAGGAGAGAAGGAGGGGGTTTTATAGTCTACAGTCGGCGGGGTGACATGCTTGGGAGAGTTTGCTGTACCTGTGCTATATTGATGTGTATCTTTCGTAGAGCTGTGCGGATCCTGAAATTTCCACGGTATCGGGTACGGATCCGGATCCAAGCAGGATCCGCGGATCCGGGTTCGGGTACGGGTACGGATCCATAGAGCTAACATACTACATACACATTGATGACACAGAAATGTACTCCAGCCATAGAACTATTCATTTTGGGAGACATGTATATCATGACAAAAACGGCTCTTTGAACATGATTCTTTCTTGCAGTATGTAGAATTTTCTTTTTTTACTACTGTGGGATCCGTACCCGGATCCGTATGGACCTGATAATTCGACGGATCCGGATCCGAATCCTGCTAGGATCCGCGGATCGGGTACGGATCCGGGTACCCGCACAGCTCTAATCTTTCGAATAGGTTCAAAATCTCAAGGGTTTTGTTATATATTATTAAAGACTACTCACACAATGATAGTAAAACCCTATTTCGTTTAGGAAAGCAGTGTTTATTACTTTTACTTCTTTGGGGAATTTATAAAGAAAACATATATAATGAGAACAGTTTTAGAACACTGCATGGTATGAGTGCAAATGCTTGGTTTTGGGCCTGCAAGCCTCCTTATTTGTAATGAATGTGCCGATTTGATTCCGCGCGTTGAAATAGTTTTGAGTCTATGAAGCTTACTTTAGGGCAAGGGTATGCTTTAGGGCAAATATATTTATTTTCTTCGTTTCTGTCGGGACAGGGTCTTAAACGAAGATTATACTCCAGTACAGTTGCTAGACAAGATACCCGGTTTTATACTTAAATTCGTTCGGTTGTTGAAGGTAGCTTAGGATCTAAATCCAATTTTTGTTCTACCATTTTAATGTGGCATTAAAATCAAATTTTATTAAATTAGCAATTAATCAATTGTTTCCATTGCAGATGCAAATTACGTTCAGCCGGTAGATGTGTTAATTTTGCCACATACAATATATATATTTAAAGAAAATAACGAACATATTTAAAGACATGTGCACATATGACAGTTAATGGTTTCCATTAAAACCATTAACTTTCTACGTCATTATTAAGTTGTGCATCTGAAGTTCAATCAGAGCATGGAATATTCAACAATTTAACGACAGCTACAGATAAACCGATCAAAATATCACATTTCTAACAATAGCTGCATTGGTTTTCGATTAATGACATCAGTTCTGCAAGGAGGATTTTTCAATGACGATTGGCTAACGATGCTTAATATGCTCAACAGTTGGACGAGGCAACTATTCAAGCACGGAATTCTTTCAATTGATTAAGTAGGGCAGGTTCGGATATTTAGCGTTCAAGTTATCCAAAAAAGTGGCGGGCTTTTGGGTATACTCATAAATCGTATGTTTATGAAAATACCATATGGACAAAAATCTATAATTAATGCCAGCTAAAATAAAAATATATCGTAAATATAACAGCAATAGATTGGAGTAGGCTAGTTTTTTTTCTGAATACCCAAATTTAGAGACATAGAATAGTGAGCCTAACTAATATTTGGTTCTGGCACGTGATTAATAGAAACAGCTAGTATGAATAGTAGTTTGTGGTGATACTCGACCATTTTTGGCCAATACTTGCCGGTAATAAGTCAGATTACCGGTAATGCATACAAGCAAATGGAAAATTATCTAATATCTAATATCGTAATTAGGAACTAATATGTACATAACATAAAGAGTCCAAACAAGTTCTAAACTACAATACCATAATTTAATAATATATTCAGACTTTCTGTATATATGCCTACTACTTTACAGCATATTTTTCGCCGACCATTAGAGATCATTACCGGTAATGACAAACAAGTTTCCGTTACCAAAACTTTAGATTTCGATTTATCGATGGCCAACCCTAGTCGATATTCTATCAGAGCATGGAATATTCAACAATGGGAAACCGCAGACAACGCCGATTTTTAGTTATGTGAGTGACCGCTAGATCTCAATGTAGACTCATGTCCGGCTTTCTACTTTATGAAGACACTAACTTCCTGTTAGAGGCCATTAAGAGAGAACGTTTGCAATGCCATCTACCGGATACAATAAATACAAGCAGAACGCTTATCTGCGGT
The DNA here is from genome assembly GCA_900659605.1 of Tisbe holothuriae. Lineage (NCBI taxonomy): Eukaryota > Metazoa > Arthropoda > Copepoda > Harpacticoida > Tisbidae > Tisbe > Tisbe holothuriae. Next base: position 1,797 of record LR139605.1, on the reverse strand, counting down.
TCGCCATTGAGACTATTAGCAATAAGTGCCAATAACTAAAATAGAGTGAAAATGTCAAAATAAATCATAGTTCTGTTTTATTACGTTATATTGAAGATCCTGTAACTGAAAAGATATATATGTGTTGTACTTTTGCATTTAAAGCAGGATACTTCAGGGAGCCTCAACTTTAAATATTTGGATGTTGCATAGCTGAGTTGCATTCCCTTCCTTTGGCAAAACAGGCGAAAAATCTGAGGACAGAAGAGACTACAGAGTAGAAATGAAAAGACGCCTTTTGTAGCACAAACTAGCCCCTGAAATTTGTCCTTCAGAAGATGCTGATTTTTTTCCAGTCACATTCAGCTGCTTCCTCTGCTATGGATTAAAATTTTAAGACAGACTCAGAAGAATTATTCTAAATTCAGTATATTCCGCGGAAGAAATATTTGGCTGAACTTGCCCTTAGTAAGCCAATGTTAAGGGAATTTTATTGGCTGGACATCTGTTATGGGACACTTTATCGGGACCATTGTTATGAAAAGGACAATATTGGAATCTATTCCTCGATCCTAAATCACCTTATGTGCGTCCATGTCACTTATTTACTTTTCACTATAGCTTGCCTATAGGTACAGTAGAGTCAACTAAATCATCAAAATGGCAGTCACTGTGTTCATAATAAGGGCCTGGTGTTGCAGTAGTTTCATAAAACGAGAATAAAATTCAAGGAAATGATAACTTGAGAAGCAGCTACAATGCAACGAGCATTTGGGTTAAAATAGGGTCATCAGAATTTTAATGTGACTTTTATGTAGTCGTTCAGAAGGGATACTAAATTCATTAATTAGTACCCCTGTTATGATCCTTTTGGAAAATGTATACCTCTACGGATTATTGCTAAAGTTCGAAAGGCATATGCATATCTAATAGGAATTGATGTTAAGTATGCATAATAGTTAGCGATTTTTTTGTTTAGTTTCTATGGGATTTGAACCCAGAATACCCTTGCGTCTTTATATATCCCATAAATCAATATTACAGTTCAGTGTGCCATTCCTGAGGGAGCTTTTACTCTGCTCGTGTGTACTCGAGCATGCAGTGTCTTCAGCATATTTTCAGTATAAAAGCCTTTCCAATACCATATTCGTTGTCACACAAGACATTCAGCTACCGACCAGTGAACATGTCTCGGAGTGGGGCTATTTATGCGTGCGTCATTGTCGCAGTTCTCGCGGAGTACGCGTCTACCTCCGAACCCTATTCCACTTTGAACGATGTGATGAACTCTACTGCGACAGGGAGGAAAGCGAAAGGTAGGGCGATCTTAGATTTAATTGTGACTTGGCATATGTCCTACCTTAGTCTAGCTAACAGGGCTTTGTAGTAACAGCCTATTGCAATAGTTACTCACATTAGTAACTTTTTTTTAGAAACTATGAGTCGATACTGTGAGGCCTTTAATTAAACAGGGAGATTATTGTACGCAACATAATTTTATAATTATGTACATATAAGTAAATATTTCAGCTGCCTTGTTAAACAATAATTGCATAGAGCAGAGAGGTAGACGTTTCGGGGGCACTTGCTACGCACCCAAATACTCTGCAAAATTGCAATCATTTCAGTGCATATTGTGGGCATGCTTTAAGGCCTATTTAGCTAGACAACTAGACCTAAATTCCTGATTTAGTTTGCATATTTACAATACATTTTAAAATTTGTTAGGAAATATGTGCAGATATTATATATATATATATATATATATATATATATATATATATATATATATATATATATATATATATATATATATAT
>LR139604.1:12178-29587 GCA_900659605.1 Tisbe holothuriae | reverse complement strand
AGAGAGAGAGAGAGAGGAGAGAGAGAGACGAGAATGAGACATGTTTCGTTGTCATACACAGATCAGATATCGAAATTCCCTCTGTGCTTCATATATGACCAAGCATTTAATATAGACTTTCATCGTGGAGTATAGTATAAGTTAGGCAGTATGATTTCTACAGTCAGTGCTTACCTTTGAATAAAGAGAGTTGTGCTGTATATAAAACCTTGCAAAAACTCCATAATAGAGAGCTCAAAACCTGTCCAAAAGCCGGACAAAAGGGTTTTTATATTTTGACAACACACACCTGAGATTCTCCTCTTTTGTCCGACCGCAAAATCCACAATTTGTCACCGATGAAAATGTCCGAATCGACTTGGCGATTTGTTCGACAATGGCGGCACAAAATCGACATTATTCCGGTCTTTAGAAGCGAGTAACGTTGCATAACGCATCGGAATTTTATACGGACGGATCCGCTCATTAGATCATAAAAGGGAGAGAAATTGAACTCTTGTCAGCAGCTTATTAATAAATATTTGCATATAAAAGTTGAAAACAGGTTTCTAATTGGATTTCAAATTGAAAAAGTGTACATTTAAGTACGAATATATGCATTTATTCCGTACTATCTCATTATTTATCGCGGCCAAACGTCAATAACCCAGTCTCCTTCTCCACACAATTCATTTTTCATTCTCAAAAACTCTCTTTATTATTATTATGATTATTTTTAAAGAACGCTTCTTCTTCTTCTTCTTCTAGCTCAAACCCCGCTTCTCCGGCGACGGCGGCCTTCCTACGAAAAAAACCGCTCCTCGGAAGGCAATTTTTCTCGATTGGTCACGGAATGAGATAAAAATGGACTTGAAAACGTTGCCTTGGCACACAGGCCAACATGAGGCGGTTCAAATGTGGCTAATAGTCTTCTAAGGCGGCTCAGTCGTTGCACTGTTGATCTATATACAAGCCGGCAGCAGTAGTTTTGATATTATATAGAAGTTTGCTACTGCTGCTGCATGCTGAGTTCTTTGCAGTTGAAAGCTGTTATTGATATCATTGTGCATTGTGTTAATGCAACCTAAAGTCTACACATATTCTTTTTGGGTCATATTTTAATGACTTTTATACTAATAAAGAAGCTTCTAAAAGCGTCTTCTTGTGTGGCATTGCTAATGATCTTTCCCTCTTAAATGATGCTTTTAAACTAGCTACTGTTTATTAACTTTCACACAAACGCTTGTTTAAGACATTTACTTTTCCCGTCGCTGTTTATTATTTATTGCTATATCAATCAGAGAAGCGAAGGAAAAAACGAAGTAGGAAGAAAATATTAAGACCTATAATTTCGTGTGTAACCTGATTGGTTACAGCTAACACGTTTCCCAAGATATATCTCATTTGATGGTGTGATTATTGAACACGAAAGCCTTGGAAGTTTTGTCGGAAATAGGCGGGAACTGTCCCGACGAGAATGTAAACAATGGCTCGTCGGGTATCAGAAGACTTTTGAGAATTGATTACAGTCCCGCCCACACTACTTCAGATTTCCCTCTCAAAGGTCCAAAGCCTTCCAAGCACCATAATCAACTATAAACACGACTACAACCGCTTACCTTGGATCGCCATCAGGGAATAAAGTCAGGCTTTAAGTGCTTAATTTGAGGGCTTTGCCATAATGATAATAATAACCGCGTTATTAGCATTATCAAGAGTATGATTTTCATTATTATTATTATTGCTACCCCGCCTACTTAATAAACTTTCTTCCCCCTTTTCTCAAGTGTTGGTAGCAGCAGCAGCTGGTGTCCAATGTACGATCCTACCGTAGAACCGGTGACATGATAAATGAGTGATATTAGCACCTTATGATTGCAAATACTGTATATTTTTGCACAGGACGTTGTTGCTGTATACACTATGAATGGGTTCTCAAACTGTCTCTACTCAAGATCCTTGCTTACAATCCCCCTCCATCACCGTGGCCTTATTTCATGCTTGTCTCCTCTTGATATGTCAAGAACAAAACCTTTTGTAAAGGTTTATGAATACAAGACACGTTGGTCAAAAACGACTTCAACGGCGACGCTCATCCCATTCAAGAAGTTTAATTAAGAAGATGAATGAAGTGAAGGAGGAGGAGAAGAAGGTGAGTAAATACGCTGCTGTAAAGATAGGATCAGAGGGTAGCATGAACTGGAATTGAGAGTGGCGGAATCTGTTATATGTCTCCAAAATGTAGCCTTAAACTCTATTAACTGCATATTGTCATTGGCCCTCTAAACCTCAGCTTCAATTGGCAAAGGAGACGAATTGTTCAATGACCCACTCTGCCATCATTCCTTCACTTTCAATTAGAGCTCAGGTTAATAGCCTGAATATTGCAATACAATGACACCTTCCACTCTCTCATGCTGCGTCTTGCTACAAACAGTTGTTGTCGCGCATGTAATAACTCTGTTCTCATTTTCCCTCCTCAGATGACTTCCCAATGCCATTAATGGCTTGAAGTAAGAAGCCCTGTAGCTGCTGCTACTGCTACTTATCCCTCAAATTAACGTTAAAGCATGGCAACCATTATGATTATTATTTTTGTATCATGAGAACATCAATTTTGTCGCCAGCTCTTACTTTATGCTGCTGACTTTTGTGTTGTGTTATGATCATAGAAATGGAGTTGCAATTATTGCAGAGGTTGTCAAGATGCAATCAGTCTATTTTGTGTAATGAAGTGCATTAATTGGAGCTAAAATATTTTCCTATAGCGCTCATAATATATCAGCTAAAAAGCACACACTAATGATTATGAAACACGATAGCCGAGCCAAAAGAGAAAGAAGAAAGAAAGAAAAGGCCATTAAGCCAATGATTAATTAAGTGGGAGAGAGATTGACTGCAGCGGAGTGCGTTACTGTGTTAGCTAGTTTCGATCATGCTATTCGAGGACTTATTATTATATCGAATGATTAAGGAGAACGAAGGTGATTGGTTAAGACGGTTCTGGAGCTTTTGTAGAGGGGGGAATGACGGCCTATAAATGCAGCTTTGTACGTTCCTAGATCCTATGTATCACCCAAGATTGCTTTATATACCCTTATAATTCTATTGAGTATCTAGTTTTACAATCTCCCTTGGTGAAGAAATGTCTTAATTAAACAGTAAAACTGTTGCATTTCATGCGTATTGTTCGTCGTTATTGGCGGCTCTAAGTCGTATTTCCTCGGCCCTGAACAACCATGCACCCACAGACGTCTTAATCTCGCCTCTTATACGTCGGTGGCTTAACAAGTGCGACGGCTCGGTCTGACGAACCATTTCTGCACGCTGGATAAAAAACCGAGGAATCGGCATTTTCTGCGATTATTGGCCAGAAAGAATCGCTTGTTTTCAGATTGAGTTTAAAGGGGTTTCTGAATTGAATACAAGATGTAAAAGTGGGCGTTAAGTTATCATTTTGAACTCACTAGCCAATGAAGTTATACAGTATATTTTTAAAACTCTATTTTACAAATACAATGTACTACTATTAAATACATAAGTAATGACAACATATTCTTTTTAATGCAATAATTTTAGACTGTCACTGTATTGTGTTACTATACATTGAAGTTAAAACGATCTCTTCATTCTTTCCATCAAAATGTTGGATTTTCCAACAAGAGGAAAAAGAATTGATATTTTCCAAATTAATGGTATCATGCCAAAAATAGCTTCATTGTGTTTCATGCGATGGAGACATCAGATCAGCCAATCATTTTCAGCCCAGTCTAAAACATGACTTGTACTATCATGGCTTTCTAATAATATAAAGAATAAACATGTTCAAACTCTGTACAAATTATCTCTCCATTCTTTTCCGTTCAGCAAGCATTCTTCTCTCTTTCGCCTGAAGCAGCCTTGAGTGAGCAATCTAGGTGGCTCTTTTTATATTGTTTGAATCAAGCTATTTGTTTCATTGTTCTCTCGAATCTCTTCTGGCCATGGTGAGAAAAGAAAGAAAGAGGAGGCATTCGATCTAGAATTACCTTGGACTCTACTCTAAATCCCCGTAGAGTGGCAGTACAGGGTGGTTGATATTTATAATTCCCCCTGAGTAAGATTCTAAAGCCAATACAGATAGATAGTTGAGCTTCACATTGTCCACTATAAAAGTCTCCCCCTGTAGCTGCTGTGTACAGTAGAAGAAGTCAATCTTGTGCTTCTTTTCAGCTTGCTCCTTTTGTTCCACTTTGATGGATTTGACTCTAATGTGACAATAAAACACCTTTTGCTGCTGCCTGGCTACTGCTTCAAAAACGGCAAAGAAGGAGATTGCGGATGGAGGGGAAGAGTAATCTTGTCGAATGTCAGGGACACTATTTTCGACAAAGAATATTAACATGTAGCCATACAGCTTTGTCATAACAATATGTGTAGGTTCAGATGTTGCAAGCCATTTTATTTGTATATTATGTATAAATTCGGCAGAAAGTGTTCGACAATGTTACCCACTCCTCTCTGGTAGATTGGAAGGCACGACTTCTTTGAAATGAAGCCACGGATAAAGAAGAAAAGGAATTGGAAGGAAGAATAGAAAAGAATAAAAGCTTCCTCTCCTCAGCTCACATTCTAAAAGCAAGCGCCAAAAAAGCAAGTTCCTTTTCCTTTTCTCTCAAGCAATTGAAGATAAAATGGAGAAATTGAACAATCCAAAGCTGAAACTACTCCATTAGCTTCAAGCGCTACATAAACCTTTTGCAAACGGACATCATAAAGCTTCAAAAAGGGGGAAATTGCAATTGAAATCGAAACCCCTTTTTGTATAGAGACATCTGACACAACTTGTGTCTAAATCTAAAAAGTAAGCCACCAGACAAGACTAAATCAACCTAAAATCCCCTCAAAATATCCTTGAGCGAAAATGTTCAAGTTGCAATGTCATGCAGGATATTGGAAAATAAGAAGAAGAGACAGCTATTATGTTTATGGATGAATAATGAAGCCCGGAGTGAAAGAGGATCATTGCTGTGTTTAAAGTAGACAAAGCACCGTTATTAGTGTTTTATTAATTTAAACACATTGCAATAGAAGTTCAAATTCAGTATGTTAGTGACCATTTTTGTTCAGAAAATTTATTACAGCAGGCATTATGAGATTTAGTACTTAAAATATTAAATATTTAATGGATGTCTTAAATATACTCAATGAAAATACATCATACTGCATATACTGTATATTTAAGTGTATTTGACCCCTTTTAAACTGTCCCATCTCATTGTCAAACGATGATATAACTTCCTGTTAACTTTTTTATCCTCTTCTAACAACGATAAGTTTCAAACGATGACAAGCCGAAAAAATATGTTTAAGAGTCTTTTCACACACGGTTAATTATTTTCCATTCCGCCGAGCTCGAGGAATATAGAGTGTGTAAAAATAACAAAATAAGGTGAGTAAAAAGCAATTAATCCGGAGACAAATGGAGAATAAAAGAGTCCATTTTCCAGGCCTGGTTATAAAGAAGAAGAAGAAGAAAAGAAGAAGAATCACCGTTTTTAATTACGCTGCTTTCATGCGTTTACTGCTGTCCAAATGAAGGCTGTTCAAATGCTGTTAGAGTGGCGTTTGGTTTGTTTATCTTTGAATCTGTCCGACCTTCGTAATTGAAAACACGTGTTTTGTTCGTTTCACGCAAATTGTAATGATTCCTGGACGTTTGTGTGTCCACGAATTGGGGAAGAAAACAATGACTGGATGGTAATTTGAATGGTCAAACGAATAGGAATAAAAAGACTTACTGTGATACAGGCACATATATTTATGGTGACTTATACAGATCTGTAGATTTAGGTCTATTTTGGAGTAGTAGACCCAAGGAATTTGGATATATAACCTAATTCCTTGAGTAGACTAAGACTCTTTGATTTTCAATGACATCTTAGTCAGTTATTGATGGAAAAAATATTAAAATAGTAGGAAAAAAGCAAATATACAGTAGCTTTAATTTAAATATTCAAACACAAATTTATTTACAAGTTTATGAATGAATGTCTCTCTTTCAATTCATGCTACTGATTCCTTCTTCAACACCTCGATCTATCCTGAGGCGTTCAAACATGATCAGACAAATCTTCTTCTCCCTATTCAAAGACAGGATTTGTCCAGCCAATAAAAACAGTAGCAGAGTATGACGAGGCGATATTCAAGCAATGTTTGGGTTTGGGGAGGACAAGGAAAATGTAAAGACTCATGTTTGACTTACCAAAGAAGGTGGTAAAAAGCACCCGAGGCTGTGTTAAAATTCAGTAGCTATTGGGGTAGTGATGAGTTCTACAAAGTCTAAGTTTAATCCTGGTTTTGATACTTGCATGAACTTTTTAAAACCTTCCTTTTTGAGTTACTATCAAGCTAACAATTTTGATCCATATTTTGAATTTACAAGAGTACTTTCGGCGAATGAATTTTGCCGCTTTTATACTGTCCATATATTGCCTTCTTTTTGCTCCTTTTGTCCATTAGCACATGTCATCGACGGGGGGCCTGCATTGTATTTTCAGAGACCGACAATTAAAATGACAAACTTGGGTCCCTTTTTCACGAGGTGCGAAGAGGGAAGAAAAAGAAAAGACTCACGCAGTGGAAATTAGGGTAGGGTGGGTTACACCAAAAGGTTCTTGATCCGTTGCTTAAAAAGGAGCAAGAAAATAGCAATTATGACAATCTTGTACATGTTGATAGTTTTGGGTTCAATTAATTGTTTTTTTACATTCTCAGTTTTTCTTGGAGGTGTGCAGGTGGCAATATATTCTAAGATTTGACCTCTCAGTAAGTTTGTTACAACTTACAACACCCTATTAATAGCTAGCACTGGACTAGCAGAGCTCCCGTGAGCCACATGTTGTCGGTAGCCTGACCGGCACTGCCTACAATGAGAGGAGGAAGAAGATCCGAGAGAGAGAAAACTTGCAAGAAGAAGAGTCGGCAAAAAATAAGATCTGGGCAATAAAGTGAAACCCCCCGTTGCTCTTCCTCCTCTCTTGGCCAGGCTGCGAAAATTGAATTCTCTACTGGGTACAGGGAGGAGGAGAGTATGAGCATGACAATTATGACTAGCATTGATGAGCACTAAACGGGAACAAAATAGACTGAACTATTAGTTAAGTATATATAAGTGAGCTCACTATCCTTATCATGAGTATTGAAGTACATGTAGATTGTCCGTTTACTGTTGACAATATTATGATTATGAGCAGTGTTCTTCTTCTTCTCTTCTCAGCTAAGAGAATAGGGTCTCAGGCGTCGGGCATAATGGCAAGAGAATGAAAAGAGCACGAAAAAGGACTTTGAATAATTTATTAGAGGTCGGCGAATAGCGGCTTGTGTCTTTGAATGCTGCTGGGAAAAGAAGAGAAAGAAAGAATCATATTTTAATGAGCAATGAATGCAAGTGTGCATAAAACGTTCCTATAACATGGATCAGAACTGTGACACAGATGTGTAAATGTTACTAAGTTATTGTTTAAACCGTCAACTACTTCAAACCTAAACACTTTACATTAGAGGAAGCATTAAATGTGGCTTAAATTAAACGATAGCTTAAATAATGGTCAGATCAATGTACAATCATGTCTCCTAAGAAACTTTATTCTCACATAATGTCGGCATTCCCTCTTTTTGATCCCCGGAAGGAAGCTTAAAAGTGTCTTTTTTGCCAATGGGCCGGAAAAAAGGAGAAGCACTATCTTCAAGACTTCCGACATCATGAACACATGATGTATTAATTCAACATCCCAAGAGAGAGAGAGAGAGAGAGAGAGAGAGAGAGAGAGAGAGGATAAAAGTATTTTAATATTACAAGTATGCGCGGTGAAATCATATTTATGAAGAGTAGAAATTGCGTAGGAGGAAGCGCGGCTTCTATCGTGCAAAGAAGGGTAAAAAGTGAGACAGACCACACACAAAGTGTAAAAATATGACGGTAAATATGACTCCGGCGGCTTCCCTTCTTGTGCAATACCGGGTTTAATGACCTTGTTTTTGCACTAGAGTAGCATAATATTTAATATTTATACGAGGCACATATATAATCTTTAATTCGAGCTTCTTTTTACAAATGTACATAACAAATAAGTGCATCTCTTCTTATTACAGATTAAGGCAAAATATATATTCCGTTACCCGCACACCTCTACTTCTTGCTCTGTCTGCAAAAACCTCGAATTGGGGTCAAGTTTCTCTCCGGCATAATGTTTCCATTGTTGTCGCCTTGAGGCATGTGTGCAAGTTCTATTTTGACCCGTGCCAAGGAAATAACTTAATTTAACGCATGGCCAACAAACCCTAAAACAAGGAGTCGGCTACTACTACATTTGTTGCTTTATTGCTCAAAGAAATAATAAAGTTTAAGATCTTGAAGCAGCTGCTGCCGGCTGTAAGATTTTCAATTGATTTATGTGGTTACTCGAGGCTAAATGGAACTCATTGGACATTAATAATTCCTTTATTATTAACAAGTTATTCTCAAACGTTAGGCTGTATTACAACCATTTTAAAGCTTTAATGCATAGTATATTTATTAATTAAAGACAACTTTTTCCAGCATTTTACACATATGGATATGTCACTTTCTCATCCCTTGAATATCTGGGTCAAAAGTTCTCCTCGCCTCTTGATGCGCCGTGGCAATGTTACTTTTATGATTATTCCGACGTCTTGCATAGTTCAAGTGAAAGCAGAAAAAAATAGAATAATAACAAAACTTAACAGGCATAGCAAAAATATTATTGGGGGCAATACTGAAACGAGCGTTGGAAAACTTTCACTATTACAAACTGAATTTCAAAACGGTTTTTGGACGATTAAACCGTAACGTGCATCTTAAATACAATTTTTGGAAGAATATAGAACTTTAAGGAAGCCTGTTGGCATAAAAATGTTCCCATTTCCAACCTTTAAAGGTTACATTTCCGCACCTTTTTTCTTGAATCGCTTCTACGTGATGAAAAATGTATCTCTTTACAAATAGTCTTGAGAATCAGACAAGGAAATGTTTTCATGTGGTTATGCAGTGACAATGTTGATTTAATACTCGCTTTGTCACGCTTATACAACGATCTCTCTCTCTCTCTCTCTCTCTCTCCTGTCTCTCCTGTCTCTCCTTGTTGTAATCCTCTGCTGTCACCCGCCGTCATAACAAATTATAACAATATGTAAATCTGCCTTGACCCCGACAGGGAGATGACTCTCAGGTGTGAGTTACACGTGTTCAATACACGTATTTTAGACACATTTAAACAACGTTTTATATGTGAATTTGTATGTTTGTGTGAGGTCCACTTCTAATCCATTCTTCATATTGTTTCATTCTTTTTTTGTTTTTCACCACTCATCATCATTCGCACCAGCTGCTGACTGCTTTATTAAACAACGGTCCAAAGTACTCCAGACCTCATTCACTACAAGTATAATTGACCACCCTGTCTATGAACAGCAGACAACGTTTTCAAACAATATCTAAGCCATTGAAAATATATATAAAAGTCAATTTCCGGTGTAGTAGGATCAACTTTTCAGAAGGAAGACTTCTTCTTGTGGCTCGGGTATTATTGGCTGGATATTATTACATTCTTAACCCTCCTTGCTTGCGTTTTAAACGTTTTTCGTCTTTCTTCTATTGTTAAGCAGTTGGAAAAAGAGTAAAATGATGAGAAAAGGCTTGTGGGTGGTCATGCTAGGAGCCGAAGATGCTTAATAGGACCCTACAAAAATGTCGTTAAACTTAGTCGACATTGGGTTGCACGTGCATAGTTTGATAATGATTCATTATTTTTAATCTGATGCTCCCTATTTAATATTATAGAGAAATAAGTGAAGTTACTTTTACTAATAATTGCTTGACACCTTGTAGTGGACATTAAAATCTTTTTTCACTCAATACTGAACATATTATTTTGTCTTCTAGTAAAGATAACACCAAAGAATTCCCCATTTTTAATGTCTTGAGACTGCTTCGGGAAAAGTGAGAAGAAGATGCGCTCTTTCTTTTTTCCTTCAGATTTCCCGCCGTTATTCAAATGATTCCCACCAGGGGGGCTCACACCTCACAAGAGAAAAGGAGAACCCTTAAGATTGTGAATAAGGGTTAGATGGTCAGTCCTTAAGACATTCATATTGCCTTTAAGATGACGAAAGAAAGAGTAAAACATATAATTAAGGCCATAATACCCTTTATTACTGAACGAAAAAAGTTTGTTGCATTGCTAATTCTTGTAAAAAGTACGAAATCCCGACATTTGTGATATCACGGGGTCAAATAGATTTCTAGATGAAGGAATAAAAGAAAGGGAAAGTGTGAAATCAAAGAGTGCAAAGAGGAAAGAAACAAAGAATATTCTCTGCACACTCGCATGCAATATATGAGTCTGAACATTAAGCATTATTCTGTTACATATCTTGAATGTAATTATGCTCTTATTATTATTACGACATTCCCTTGAAACATCCCTGCCGTTCAGGAATTTTGATACGAGCACCTCCCACGGAGCTGGCGGCCCTTTTGCTCCATGATACCGACAAATATTATATAATACAGATTACAACCCACAACCCTTGGATATCATTGATTCATTCCTCTTATGGGAAGTGTTTTGAGCTGCTTTCCAAGGGTATTTGATGCAATAATGTGGGTTGAATAGTTTGGATGTAGGGCCATTGGACAGTTGAGTGTGTATAAAATGTTTTAATGGCAAATCAAAGTGAGACCGCCAGGAATAATAATATGAATTGAATTTTGGGCAGATGAGATTGGAAGACAAATTGAATGGAATGTATGTGGATAACATTACATAAGTTGTATTCTTTGAAATGTGACCAGTGCAATCTTAAAAGTAATGCAATTAATCATTTAAAATATTCCTTCCTATGCAAGGTAGCCAATATAGAGCAACGTTTGAACAAAATAACACACATAATAGCGAACTAGTCATGATCTAATACGAGTAAACGAGTATGATTTACCCTTTGGGTTACATTTATTTATGTAAATCTATGTCGCTACATAGTATATGTAATTGTGGCAGATTTTATGAAGGGTTCAGAACACAAATTAAGCACTTTGTACGTTCAACTGCAATGACATGTTTGAAGCTCTTCCCAAAACTGTCACAATTCCTGAGATGGATGCGCCAAGCTAATTTAAACTTATCACATTTCGACTTAAAAATTAAACTGTGTCTCAGCATCGCTCAAATTCCAATGCTGAGAAATTGGGAAAAAAGGAGATCAGGGTTGCCAATTCATTTTCTTTACGAATTATTTACTATTAAAATGATTAAAAGTGTGCTTTGAAGTTGAGGTTGAAACTACGTAATTTTTACCCTTCGGAGCCAATTAGTGCAATTACAATCAAACTATTACTGTTCAACAGCGTAGGATTACTTTGATTGAACTGGATAATACTTACAAGTTCCTGAACTGGCAACCCTGATTACCGTTGGCACAACATTTGCCATGAAGAAGAGAAACCCTCAATTTGTTGATTTTTCATGGCAGGGGCGAGAATTCCCCGAAAAAAGAGTCACCAGAAGAAGAAAACGACATAACTCGTGGGATGTGTCTTAATTTGGACGCAAATTCGGAACCCATGAACTCTTTTGCATACATGCGCAGGTTGGCTAATTTAACAAACATCTATATGCATTATACACATTTCACTTTTTACTGGCTATAGCTGAATATATCCTTACTTAATCACTTTGTTCTCATTTCCACACATTCTCCGGCATATAAATAAGCATATTTTCCCTAGCTAAGTGTGTTAAGCCCTCTTGAACAAATTTCCCATAAATTTTCGTAATTCCTCTCGTAAGAAAATAAGAGTTGGCAGATTTGTAGACGAATGAAGCGATGGCCCGGAAAATCACCGAAACAAAGTCAGATGCCCAAAGTAAGATAATGTCAGCAGAGTCGGGGACGTTATTTGACTTTGGACTGTTGCATAGAGTAAATTTGCTCTAGTAATTGTGCATCTTTTAATAGTATAAATGTTAAATATATAATTTGATTAGTCATTCCATCCACTTCACTCTGCAATTATAGCTCATATTTTATTATTGTCGATATAACTTCTATTGCATCTTGCCATGCGATCTTTTTAATAGCTCCAACTTCAGCGCCTGAAATAGTAATCGTAATAATGTTATCTCGAATTTCAATCTGAACGCTTTTTAATTATTGATGCAAAATCGGTTTTTTCCCACGCAGAGGGATTAAAACAAAGCCTAAGGTTTATGACTGGGATTAAAGAGCACGTTAAGAGGACGTTATAAACTGTCTCACATGAATAACAACTTAATAACTAATACATTTATACGTAAAATCCATGTTATCTCACTTCTTCCCATGGCCGCCTTTTTCTCTTTCTGCGCACGCTTCGTTTCATTTCGTCAGTTCCAAAAAGAGCGTCTTCGTCGGCAACACATGAGAAGAAGAAGAAGAAGAATATGTCGCATACTTGTCTGTTAATTACCCATGAAAGAGTCGCTGCTGTTGCACCCAGGGAGAAAATTATTATTACATAGGGATGTCATGTGATATGTTGCGCATTTGGAGAAATATGAAATGGTGATTGTTGTACTACTAGTATAGAAAAATATTATTGTCATGGGTAAAAAGAAAATATTAATGAACTCAACAATATAAATGACTTTTGTATATCACGTTTATTCCTGTTGTTTTGCACTGAATGGCATTTGTTGTCGCATCCTAATTTCTCCGTTCTTTTTATCTTCATTTTGCCGCCACTGCCTGTTGCTTGCTTGGGAAAATAAGAATCTTTAGATGAATGGCGAGCTCTGTTTTCTCCACTTACCCATGAACGAAGATTGAGATGAAGAAGAACTTTGCAACTAATGATACAACTTTATTAAACGGTGAAAATGATACTAGCACATCCTTGTGCATAGATATATTTCGATGAACATGCATATGAGTGGTTTTATCAGTAGTTTGTCACATTGACTAAGCTAGTTTGGGACTAAATATTGTAAGATTGATCTTTATGTAGCAGAGAACCCTAGGTATTGATTTAAACCCCTTCCCCTGGTCTGCTTGTCACCTTGACCATGGGTCATATTGTCCAAAGAAGAAGCTATCCCCTGTAAAACATCCTCTGCCAAAAGAGTTCACCTTTCATCGCCGGCAGATTAAAGTGAGGAAAATCACCTTTATGACCATTTATCAGAGAAGTTGGCAGCGAAAACGAGAGCAAAGGATGATGGGTCCGTGAGAAACATCGTTTCTCTTGCAAAAGATGTTCAAGATCGTTCACCCCATGTTGCATCAAAATGGTTTGGAGTCATTAATCATGCAAGTGGTTTGAGGGTTCACACTATGGGAGAAAAGTGAAAAGATGTAAAATACACTCCGTCAAATGTTCTATTTAGTAATATCAGAATTCAATAACACACATCTTAAAAGTGTTCTAATGTACAGCCAGTCAAATGCTAAAGTATTCCTTCTATCTACACAATCATTACTATGCACTGACTACGTAAACATAACTCAGTTAGCTCTAATGACCCTTCATAAGCGCTCAATGGCGCGTCCTATTGTGTGTGCATAAGACGTGCTTTCCTGCTGCTTTCGTTGCTTTTATTATTATTATCGCCATTACACATTATGCTGTCGCCCTTGTTTCGTAATTAATTGTGTGGCGTATCGACAAACGGTTTTGTGCCCTGGACGGTCGCTTAATTTATCATACTTTTAGTGTTCCAACAGACTTTTATTATGATCAACTTTATACAAAAAAGATCAGAGGTTGTAATTTCATTTATTTTCAATTGATATATATCAAATGAGAGAAATTTAAGCCAATGCTGTTTTTGTGTCAAAGGACCTCAAATTGGTCCACAAAGTAATCAAATACTCTTTTTAAGCCACTATGACACCAGCTTGCGTGAGCATGTAATTGTAAATCCTCGTATGTACACCCCTCTTTTTATTTGGGGTTGTAATTAGGTCAGTAAAAGTGTTTTATTTACTCAATGAAGCACTTTCCTCCTCATCCACTCTCACTCTTTTCTGTTGGAATTAGTGCCAAACCTAATCCGAAAATAAAGGCATTATTTCCATGAAATGCGCTCAAACATTTCGATTTCATGCATCTATCATGAGGAAAGAAGAAGAAGATTCTTTACGACACACTGGAGACAAAACAATCATTTTTCTAGCTCAATTCCATTGACATATCCGTCATTTTGTAGCTATTGTTTAACAAAGTAATAGATGCGTTAATAATGTCATTGCATCCAATTTCCACAGATTAATAAGTCCATGTCGAAGCCACGTCTTGCCCGGTCTTTTTCCGCTCCCCACACGTCGGCGGCGGCGAGAATTCTCCCTTCACGCCTGTTAAGCCCGCTACGATTCGCTGACAGCGCCAGCCAATGAGCGCGCGCCGCCGCAACCCGTCGACCAATGAGCGCTCACCGCCGCCGTGTCTCCACCGCCATGCATGAACATCCCATGTCCAGCTCTTTAGTTCTCCCCCTGGCTCTGGTGTGTTAGCACCGAGAAATTGGAATTATTCTAGGCCCCGAAATAAAAGGATTCGCTGTGCTTATTAGCAGCGTTTATTGTCGGCTATTTGTGCGTGCAAGTCTGGAGAAATTGATTCGTGCCCGAGACCACTGTGATAGAATATAATGACGCTGTCTTCGTCCAACTTTGGGAGCATGATGCGGCCGATGCCGTTTGCGGGATACCCCTTCCAAGGTATGAGTAAGTGATGATGATGGCATGATTAATATGTGTTATACTTGTGGGGCATTGAGATGTCATTGTGGGAAATGAAAGTCCACTGCGTGCATTGATATCACCAAACTGGTACATCATGTACTTAGAATTTTATTGTGAAAGCTCTTAGATATTTTAAATTAATAATTATGATATAAGAGTCATAGTACGCCTCTTCAGATACAAATATTTCCACATGTTACTAAAATAGGAAGAATTTGTTTTAATCGAGGGGACACTATGGAAAACAACACAACTTTAAGATATTAATGTATAAAGATTGATATATTGACTACACAGCTAACCTTTTAATTGCAGGCAATGCAGTAAATCATGTGTATATTTTAAGGCGTTGGCTGAAATCCGTTAATTTGTTTAAATCCCCCTTCTTGAAATTTATTTCCTGACCCCACCCCGCCCTCAATAATAGAGTCATAAACTACCGCCGAAAACCCAATATTTGAGCAAATTCCTCTTTCCAACAAGAGACTTTAAAGGGTCAATTAGAGGGTAAAATAACTCAAAGTCACTTCTAAGCCCCCCGAAAATATTGCAGTAATTCATTTCTTTGTGGTCTGAGGATGTTGTTGTTGTTTTGCTCTGTGACCCGAAATGAATAGAAGCTCTGTGGGAACATTTTTCAGGGAAGAGAAGAAAGTGAAATTAATTAGTTGTTTTACTTTTTGGATTAAATACAGCTTATCATTTATTCTTAGGCATATAGTTATTAAACTTAGCGATAGAATGGTGTGTATAATCCAGGTCAATAGAACGCCAATAAAATACGATAGTATTATAGAAACTTTAGAAAGGTTCAAGTGCATACAGCAAACTCCTTAGTCTTAATTAACACAAAGTGACAACACATCCTTTGCTCTCCTTTCCGTCAAAGAGCGTATTTAAAACAAGCCTTTTTTACGACGTGCCTAAAAGTGCCGACTTCTTACACAACACTATCCTTGAAAAAATACTTTAATTTTTGTCTCTCCCGCCAAAGAGATTTAAAAGAGTTCTTTACAACACTTGACCGACGAAGCGAAAGAAGCAAGGTCTTAATTTCAGTAATTATTCTGGCACAGTGGTCCTAAATGAAGGTTAATTGCAGCACCAGAAACCACTGTGGCTGTCGCTTCACAACCCCTTCCCAGATTTAAATTAATGATGTAGCTTTTGCACATTCAGAGTAATTGTAGTCGAAGAGTGAAGAACAAATTAAGGCAATTTGTAACTACTGCTCGAAGCCGCAGCTCTCTTATAAATTAACCCCACGCCTACTGCTTCAAGATGAGCTTCTTTTAATTCAGACTAATGAGAGCAAATACGGCCAGCTTGGGGTAGAAGAGAAATATAATGGAATCATTAAGATGGAGGTTTGAATGGCTTCATCTTAACCTGTAGATCCTTTTGATTTTGTGTATAATATCGGTTTACATGAAGCTTACGCCTAATCATTAGGCCAGGTTAGATGAGAACACAGCCTTGTCAACTATTGCTTGGAATAGGTGTAGTAAACCCTATGAGTGGGACGACTACTTAAGTAGCCGTTCCACTCATAGAGTAAACCGGTTGAAAAGAAGTATAGTACACTTTAAGTAAGTCCAATAACATAACCGAACTCTTTTCTCCAGGCCAGGGTCGCGTGAACCAGCTCGGCGGCGTGTTCATCAACGGCCGTCCCCTCCCCAACCACATTCGCCACAAGATCATCGAGATGGCCGCTCAGGGCGTCAGACCGTGTGTCATCTCAAGGCAGCTCAGGGTTAGTCACGGGTGTGTCAGCAAGATTCTCAACAGATATCAGGTACGTTCGAATGACAAAGTTTGCACTTGAATTTGAATGAATGTATTGATGCTCTATGTATAAACTGTGTTCAAACTATTCTACATTATTATTTGGTTATACCATCCAAGTCCAACTTTATCCTGTTTTAGGAAACCGGTTCCATCCGCCCCGGCGTAATCGGCGGCACCAAACCCAAACTGGCGACCCCCGAGATTGAGAAGCGCGTGGACGGCTACAAGCTGGAGAACCCCGGCGTGTTCTCGTGGGAGGTCCGGGACCGGCTCATCAAGGAGGGAATCTGCGACAAGAACACGGTGCCGAGTGTGAGCGCGATATCGAGGCTGCTGAGGGGTCGGGAGGAGGATGAGAAGGGGGTGAAGCAGAGGAGGCCGGGAGAAGCAAGTAAGTTTTAAATTGCCAAGATATGGCATTTGCATGGAAAAGTGTCTTCAAACTTCATTGGGAAAAGTCTAGTCTAAAAGGAACCTTCTTACTGAGCTTTAAAGACCCATACAAACAAGTACATTGGTTCTTGATGACATACATTTTATTAGTTAAAAGTGGAATCCATCCTAAAATTAATATTATATACAGTATTTACTGTTTGATTTTAATGTTAAAGTAGTTTTTAAGAATGGGTTCCAAGATTCCATTTGAGCGTTTTTGTAATCATCTTAAGAATGATTGATACGTCGCCTTCCTTTGGCCTTCCTTTGGTCGTGTTCATTATTTAACAACGACTCCTGTGAACACACAGCATGAGGGCATGCAGAAAATAATAAAATGAGATGATCTCCTTCTCTCTCTCTTCTCTCTTCTCTCTCTCTCTCTCTCGCTCTCTCACCAAATTTAAACGTTGGGCGTGGTAG
>LR139604.1:0-12168 GCA_900659605.1 Tisbe holothuriae | reverse complement strand
CTTTCTGTGTTCGTGTTCTTTATTTAACAACGACTCCTGTGAACACACAGCATGTGGGCATTCAGAAAATAATAAAATTAGATTATCTCCTTCTCTCTCTCTCTCTCTCTCTCTCTCTCTCCTCTCGAAATTGATACGTTGCGGGTGGTCGATGAACTCTCTGTTATATGAACAAGAAGTCCTTTCTGAATGAATAGCATTCTTCTGGCCTTAAAAGGAGGCTTTTATTTTCTGACCAACGAGTCATTAATCAATTACCCATTTTTCGTAATTAACCTGAGCTGAGCAGAGGAAGTGAAAATTGAAACCCTTGGGTAACGGAAATTGAAAATGTTGCCGGGCGAACGAAACCCCTTATTTGAGGATAAAAAATGCGTTTTAATGCCGCCGACTGCGAGGTTTATGCGTTTGGAAATTGGGTCCGGAATGATTGAAAAAATATGCTCAACAGCTGCTAAATATAAGACTGAGCAATCTATCTCTTGTCTCGTTATCTCATGTCCAATATTGCTCAGGGATTATAAATTCTTAGATATTCATCCAATGCAGCTATTTATGGCCTTTTATCATCTCTGCACATCAATGAACTTCACCCTCGGTGGCATTCTCAAATCTTTGTCCCATTCAAGCAACGACAAAAGACTTGAAAACAGCACAACATGTCGTTGTTTATATCAAGCTGGTGCTGAAATGTACGAACATTGCAAGCGGGACCACCGAGTACTTTTTGGTGTTAGAAGTTGCTGCAATCAACGGGACGACGTAACACCCCGACTAGATATTGACACCAAATTGCAATAATAAAGGACATTTAACAAGCATTGGAAAGAATTACATTTGAAAAATAATTCTTAACATTATCATGGAAATAGTAATTCTAGAGCGGTAATTTAGGGTAATTCTATGTTATGATAATACCTGTAATTACATAATTCTTCGTTTTGGGAACAAATTTAATTGTAACTTGTAAAATAAATGTAATTTCCCAATGTGTGACTTTTAAATAGGCTCAGTAGAAGACTTATTTTATGCTATTCTGTTGGCTTTTAAAGTCTTGTCGGGATTTTTACCTTCTATTGAATCCATTTCTACGGCCGCTTCGTCGTCGGCAGGAAACAGCACTTGATGGATGGCGAGTGAAGAGAACAAAGTGAGGAGACTAATTACTCAGCTGAGGAGCCCTCCTCCGAGCTCGGAGGTTGAGAGCTCGCCTCCGAGAGAGTATGACTTGCAATAAGGCTCTCTCTCTCGGCGGACAAATGAGAGCAAAAACGAGTTCGCTTTTTACTAATTTAGGAGGATTAAAATAATGAGAGTCTACGAATGCAACATGTATTATTATATAGGATAGGAAAATAAGATTCAGAAATGTTTTAAATAATAACCTTGGGACATATTATTGATCAGTAGAGTTGAACCTATCAGTCTTTCAATAACTGGCCATGGTATTATTATTTTTCAGGCTTCATTGATTCCAATATTCTGTTGTCGTAAAATCGTTAATTAATTCTCATAAGACACGACGACGACGAACTTCATCATCGCACCTGCCTCTGTGGAAAACACAGAAGCTCACATGCACATTGTTTTATAGGTGTCGGACGTGTTTCAAAGGCCATTACTCTTCCAGGAGCAGAAGCTTCCTCTCATTATAAATCCGCGCCGAAAATTAGTAATAAAACCGCGTGTTTTTCACTTAGCACCGACACTTTGCTGCACGCCCATAATGGTATTGGAGGGATGACTTTACTACAGTGCTTAACTGCTAACAATTAGCGATAACCGCTGTTTTGCATTGAATGGTCAAACTATGTAGCAGCGGGGTTTGAAACCTGAACCGAGCACAGAAGCAATTTCCTTTTCTCTCTCTCAAGTGAAAGTTATTGGTCGTATCGATCAACGGAGTCTCCGAAAATTACACGGGTCGCGTGCGAAAGATTTAGTGCGAGGACGTCGAAACGGCTAAAACATGGGGTTTAAGCAGGGTTAAATGTTTTGCATCTGGTCAAGGAGAGACAAAAGTGGGTTAAGCGTTGTAGTACATGAGTTAGTTGATGTACCAAGGGGGGTCAGTTGTATGCGAAAACTGCAAATTTAATTATAAGAACAAAGACAATTTGCATGCAATGTCCCTCCTTTGACCTTACGCACATTTAAAACAATGGCATATTCATTTTGCTCTAATTTCCTTTTTGCACACGTTTACCGCCACTTTAACCCCTCGTTCGTGTTTATACACACACACTTTGCCGCCAAAACACACCTCTTTTCGGCGTTTTTAAGCCATTCTTAAGCCAGTCCGACAAAGAGGAAGTGACGGCTCCCCGCTGCGCGTACACAGGAGAATAGAAGGAGGAAAAAAGGTTATTATTTTGATTATTTTACACCTACACGAAGGTGTGTTTTTGTTCAAAAAGGGGGTTGTAGCCGTAGAATAATAACTACAAACATGATTTTATTTGCCTTTGAAGAGCAACAGGTAGCTACAGCTTTTTAGTGAGCAATTTATAAACTACGTTTACAATGTGCAATTGCAGTTGTTCTGAGAGACAAAAGACGGTTAAACTTCATAAAACTGATTCCAGTGGCTGTGAAATACAAGTTTATTGCCACATTGGACGTTTAACGTCAATCAATACAAGCCGTTGTATATTTCAGGGCATTGAAATCTCTAGCAATATGTCACATGGCTGAGAATAGAAATCCTGGAGGAGAGATTAAAATCGGGGTTTATGGCAGCAGCCAGAAGAGATGCGGCCATTGTGTCAAATGTTATGTAGTGAAAATGGCTTTATTGCAAGAGGTTTTAACATGGTCATAAAAAGATTGCTTAAAAATTTGCTACCATATTAGGACAAATTATAACATCAACATATTTTCTAATAATTTAACATGGTAACAGTAGCTGCTGCATTTCCTCGATCTTGCTTCCATTCACATTATAAGCATCTCTTTGACTTATTTACTGTCCATTGCTCCCTTTTTCGGACTCTTAAGTCTTCTTAAGATATTCCTATTTTTACTCTTTCTAGTGTTGTAAATACTTGTCGACAGCTTTACTGCAGGTTGAGAGACGAGGGCGATGGTGGACGACGGCAGTAGCCTTATGGAGTCATTTTCGTAGCGGAGTCGTCGGCACGGAGATAAAAGGAAGACAAAGCTCTTTTTCGTTTTCTTTCACGGTCAAATGCGAGTTGGGAGGACACATTATAGGAAGAAGGAGAGACAAGGAGAGAGAGAGAAAGAAAAAGAAAGAAAATCAAGGAAAAAAGTGTCGCAAAATGTAGAGTAGAGAAAACGCATGAAGACGGAAATGGATGCTAGATATCCGAAATTCCGAATCTAGGCTATAATAGTGTCTACCTTTATCAGCATGAAAATGCTATAGATTCCAAATGGGTATTTGAATGTTAATATAGAACATACTGCGCATCTGAAATAACCTGAGAAAAGGGATAGATATGGAATGGAAGCTCTCAGCATGACGACAGCTGGTCACCCGAAATGAAGCATATAAAGGTTGATTGTGCTTTTCCGCCAGTTCTTCAGCAACCTTTATCTGCTTGATTTCGGGTGACCAGCTGTCGTCGTGCTGAGAGCTATTACAGAACCGCCATTCCATAGTATACCTTTTCTCAGGCGCAGAATGACTTCGCTTGAAAAAATTGTGGTCATTAGGCAACCAGGGAATGAATATCATTTTAGTGAAGGACCATATCACCTCAATTGAGTTTACTTTAGCTTTACTTTTATATATTTCTTCTGTAAAGCTTAGTACCCAAATTAACTCTAGCTAAGACCAGGGTAGAAGTACTCAACAATTACTCAAAAATGCATACCTACAACCAGAAAAAATGCATACTTCTCTGTGAAGGTGAAAAAGCCAACCACTCACCCTTTAAAAATTAACAAACAAGCTTAAATTCCTCCCAACTTGTAGCTCGTTCTTTCTTTTTCCACATCATTATTCCGTCCGAGTATTTTATTGCAAGTCAACCACCATATGTTGTCGTTTTCGTTGCCTCTACTTTGGCCAATTGGGAAAGAAAAAACATGGGCGAAAATATGTCTGGGAAGGAAAAAGAGTCGTTCTTACATACTTGAATCGAGCAAGTTTTTGAGAGGATTTAAGTATTAAATATGCTTTGCCGAAGTTGTTTATACACCTTAATAGGCACATTGATAAAGTTTCATTTTCAACTTTGCTCTATTCAAGGTTACATCATAAGCGATATAAACTGCATTGAATACAACCAAGAAAATAATTTCATCCGCTTTTAAGGCGGCGAAAACAAGCCATTTTTCGCATTCTATATAACAATCTCATGCCATTTATCCCATTTCCGTTTCCACGGGAAAAACGTTGCCGTATCTCCTTTTTAATTAAAATAACAAGCCAGTCCTTGAAGACATGATACCATCTTTGTGTCATCTGTTGTTGTCTAATGATAAAGCATTAATCATCATCGTCGTACGCAGTTTTCGCGTATATAAAAAGAACACGGAACAATTAGTGTAGTACACTGATGGAAGCATGTCATTTGGGATTATTTTTGATGACTGGTTTCAGGACAGGAAAACGGGGGATTGAACCAGGGTTGCCATTTATTATATTTATAACTTAATAAGTACATATAAAGTGTGTACAGTGCAAGTTTAAATAACTAGCAACCCTGCTTCCTAATGGTAAAATAATGAGAGAGTTGTTTCCAGCTGAGATCTGAGTTTTGCGGTCTGACGACACCAAAATTATTTAATCATCTCTGCCCGGAAATAAATTACAGGTCATAATTAGGATTTGCCTTGTTTCAGTTCTGTTGGTATAAAAAGGCCTGTATGGTCAGATAATGTGTTTAAAACGTACAGTAAGATGTTTCCAGGTGTTTTCATCTAAAAGCTATTTTATTGAGTTTAAAGCGTGAAGGAATAAAATGAAGAAGAAAATATAATGCTGCAGTAGTAGACAGTCGATTTGATGTCTTGTTTATGGTATATTTTATACGCATAGCTAAAAGGCAGTAAGTGTATTAAATAACAAACAAAGTTTCCTTTAAGTTATGGAGAAACTATTATGAACGTTTAAAATATACACTTAGCACTTCCTTATCACGTAAAACTTAATTGTACTCCCATTATATCCCTACTCCCATTCTGAGCTACCCTTTTTAATACGCAAATCTTGTGATAACACAATGACGCTTCTTTTGCGTCGTCACGTGGGCGTGGCTGGACAGCAGTTAAAAATAGGCGGAAATCGACCACTTAACTTTATATCAAACTCAGTTTTAAACCACTTTTTGCCCCAAAGATTTAAACGCTGTTTTTACGTTTCTCATAAAAAAAGCCACTCTAGCGGGAGATTTCTGATAAACAGAAATTTTATTATTGCAAAATTGGGGAATTATCACAACATTTCTTTCCATTTTCACAACCTGGCATAAACTCCTTCTCTCCTTATTAACAGCCATTGTGGAAGTAGAAACGAGAGAGATAATTTTCAGACAAAACCTTTTTATGATAGACTGAAAGGAACAAAAATGGGTCTAAATCACGGCAGAATTATTTCTCGCCCACATGCAAAACGGCGATTGCCATTTTCCTCGTCTTCTAAACCTGCCAATTTTAGGTATAACAAAAGTCCTTTTAGTTTCTGCTGCATTTTTTTGTATCGTGGCAACTTACACTTTATCCCATCAACACTCTATGGGAATGTTTGTGTTTGTTTTTGGGAAAAAGCGAATTGATGGGATTCTGAAATCAAGGATGATGCTAAAGGAATTGACCTTGGTGAAATTGATTCATTCACACAGAGTGTTCTAATGTATACATGACTGGGAGTGTATCAACGTATTAGGTGAACAATCAGACCATTTCATGATGCTAGAACTTTGTTTAGCATTAAGTGCTCTAAACTGATTTTGTCGGCTTTTTAATGCTGATTGGTTTGTCATCTTTATTTGGCAATCTTTCTTCTCTTTGTCTCAATCAATTCTAGCTCCAATTAGCAAAGACACCCAAACGAGCTTAAAAAGGGGTGAAGCAAGTTTAAAGTGTCATTTTATGGCAGAGAGCAGGGTTTGGAACCCTATAGTGAGAGCAATATTAACTCATAGCGACCCTGGTAGAGAGGAAATAAAGGACACACAAAATCCTCTCTCGAGATTATTCCCCAGTTCAAATATGTAAAATGGCGAAATGAAGCCCTGGAGCAAAATACCTCTCGCGATGACTCTTTTGCATTATCCTCGAAAAACGTCGTCTCCGCAATGAGAGGATGATTATAATTTCCCCCTTTCAACCGCTGCCGACAAACAATTTTCATATGAGAATGGGGACCTCCCAGGAATTGTACATTTACATTTAGGGGACAGGGGAAACCATTAAATATGTCTCTAAATTGATATTAGAAAATACTTGTATAGAAGAATACGTAATCATTGCATTGCAATAGTGAGTGACCTATTTTGATACGAATTTTGCATACGCTTAACATGGCGCACCCTGTACGAATCTTTCATCTCGTCTCGCCAGTGACCTCTGTACGGGGAACAGGTAGATAAGAGAAGAAGAAGAAAATAAATCCCTTTTACGGAAGATCCAGCCAACATGTTTTATTTTTGCATTTTTAAAAGCATTTTCTTTATTCCAAGGTTAATTCAACACAAATTTGGACTTGAAGAAACCCATACAGTCTTGGCAAAAAGAAGAAGAATATTATGAATGAAGTGGTTTAGTACACAACCAAACGACAAAAATATTGTTGGTTAAGTCTCATTTGGCCACCCAAGCCCGATATCTCTGATTAATACACCATCGTTTGTTTGAGGTCACCAGTTAATGTATTCAGCAGGAGTCTGTTAGCAGATTGTAATTTGACAGATCGTGACTTCGAAATTTTATTCGCTGCTGCCACTGAAGGGAAAGATTTGAATAATATTATCTTTTTGAGATTCCTAAACTATGGGTTGATTGTAAAAATTGTGACCTCTGATAGCGATGTTTCAGATCAATTAGGCAAAGAATACGCATAAAGGGCATTCTGTTAAATATATGCTTCTATTTTATGACATTATTTATGGGACCCACGTTTCTATATCTTGTTTAAGAATGTCAGATTGATAACCGATACTTTCTTTAGGTATTCATATATCCGGGTTTTCTTCACAATACGAGCTTTTATATGATCCCTGATAAAGTGTAGTAATAAACTCAAACCATCCAGACACACAAAAGGGCCTTTTTAAAATGCCCCATAAAAGTTCATCTTGCTCCATCTTGCCACAAAATCTCTAAAATGAGCTTTTCTCCCCAAAGAGGAGATTTAAATCTTCTTGACTTGGTGATGACAGGAAGAGAAGAAGAAATGTGTTATTGTTGAGAGAGGAGAAACACGAAAACAGATATTTGGACTTTAAATATTTTGGTGACAACTTTAAAGGTATTTAATGGAATGAAAACCTTTAAATAATACTGGTTGGTATAAAATAGTTTGGTTGGGTTGTAGAGGACTGGTTGGGATATACAAATGATAGCCTCTTGCCGGGTTTATTTATCTCTCTTTCTCTTCCCCAAGAAAGTTTCTTTTAATGAGAGAGATGATGACGATGGAAACGAAAATAAAAACAGATTCTGCAGCTGCGATGGTAACGATAATAAAAAAGAAGAAACGTAATTGGAGAAGAAAAGCTTGTTTTGATGATGACAAACTTTAGAGGGGATTACATAACTTTTCTTAATGTAATAATAACATGGCTTCATTATACAGCTCAAATGCTTATCTGTTGTTATGACACGCAAAAGTAATTGTCTTCCGTTTTAAGCATTGTTTAAGACTAATATATTTTACAAGTCTATATTGAGCACAAAGATCGTACATCCAAGCTCACATACTGACAAGACTTCTGAAGGCCCAATAATAATTCCATTGTGAAATTGGGTCTTCAACTCTGGTGACGCAATTTGGTAATTCTGAAATAGATTGGAGGAGCACTTCCGGTCGCTACCAAATCCAATTTCTCCATTGATGCCATAAAATACAATAAGTCCGTTACACATCTATTTCCGCTTAAAATCCATTGCAGAATTGAATTTCCGTTCTGAAGGGTTTTAAACATATGCTCACAAAGCATATTTTAAAAATGCTCAAATAGATCTTTGCGGTTGTTTTCACCCTGTTTTAAGCAATATTCACTCCAATACTTGGCATATAAATTGAATTTATGCCCAGTGGTAACTACAAAAAACGACTAGAAATCACGAACGCACGACTGTTGTTGTTTTGTTGGCATTCGAATTTTCACCTCTCAGCTGCTTTCAAACAATTCGATCCACCGATGTCAGTCTGACTGTTTGTTATATCACGTCAATGGATTGTAAAGATCATTCTCATGGCCATCAACACTTGAGGAGGAAGAAGAAGAAGAGTCAAAATTGAATTGATTCCTCACACTCTCATACAAATAGATGTGAACTTGTGAAGGAAAGTGTTGGAAGGTAAGGTCACGGAAAGAGTATCAGATTTAGTTCCTTGCGAATATTGGATACTCAGTTGAAGGTGCTCTCTGCCCATTGCCAGAGCAGTGTGATTAATAAGACTTTATACATGAAAATTAGTAACATTCTATTATAATGGCTCTCTATCTCTGGCAGATTCCGTGTCTTCCTCACATAATAATGATGTGTCTATCGACTTTTTGCAAGAACTTTTCTGCACGAAGACGACTCGTGTTCCTCAATGCAGTTTAGATTGGGACAAAGAAGGAAAAGGGCTCATTTTCTCAATTAGTAGGTTTTGGGTGAAGGTCAAAATAATTTGAAATGTACTAGAGATGATGTTTGAAGTAAAGTATCTTGGCGACAACTTTCATCTTCTCACCAGTGTTAGAGCAAATAAATGTGAGACATCTTCTTCACTAACGTTCGTGAGAAAGGTGTTTAAAGAAGAAACCACTTCAGCAGGAATAGCTTCAGGGTTGACATTATTGACAAATTGTAAACATAAATGATAATCTTCTTGATACGTAAATAGAGGGTCCAGTACAAAAAATGAAAACCCTGGTTGTCTTAAGCAGTAATTGCAACAGTTTGAAAATATAATCACGTTATATGTTGTAAATGTACTTGTATTAAGTGGCATAATTAGATGTAAAGTTAAAGAAATGGCATCCCTGAATATTTCTCTCCATCCAACCGAAAGCACGTCACCGTTCAGTGTGAACATTGCAAAATAAATGGTCTTGAAAGCACCCGTCATTATTTTACGATAATCACCACCTTTGGAGAATTTTGTCACCGATTTAAAGAAACATCTAATTCGGAATTTACGTAGACTGAAAATGGAGCAAATTCCTTCACTTTACAGGGTAGTTCATTGAGAGTACTTTAGTTATAGGCTACATACTATTGCAGTTCTGCTGTTGCTTTGAAGTAATAAATGCCCTGTATAAGTAGCAAATGCAAATACTTAATGCATTTTGGAGCAAGGACGAAAGGAAAATTCATTTTATTGGATCACTCTGTAGTTGTCATAAGGCGTTCAAATCTCCGACTTGTTTATCGATATGGATCTGCAGAGACGCAGGAAAGTTTTTCCCTGTGGAATTCGAAAATTGACCGAAACAGACCTGTACATAAATAATGTTCTACAGCAGAAGGCTTGATCAAATTTATGTGATCATGGCACGCCTTTTATAAAGGTCAGTTGAGGCAAAATATGGGCCCGTATTCAAATGCATGCAGAGGCCTAAATTTGTGCTAAAATACAGTTCCGTTGGCGCTGTGCACGATTTTTGCAGATATTATTATTTACACACGTGCTTGATGAACTCTCGGATAAATTGGCAACCCTTTGCTCTAATCAAGAATCCGGCAAGTCAGTCGCCTTGATTGGCAGTAATGGGCAGCAACATATTTTGATATGATGAGGCATAACTGCTTCCTTGTCAGGGTTGCCAGAGACAACATTAAATCACTGGTTAATTGAAGTGTCTTACCTGAAAATAAACAACATCACATTAAACAAGTGCCTACTTTGGACCCCCATCGTGCTCTCTTTTCTCTTCCTGTTTTCACTTTTTCCTTCTTTCATCTTTTGGGGGCTTTTTCTTGCCCCCAAATTAAAGCCCAATTAGAGTCACGACAAAGGCAAAAACAACATTGTGGGAAAAGTCAACAGAAGCTTAAAGTCAGAGTTGACCTCAAATGGGAAGAGAAGCCTCATCTGGGATTAAACTGCAATCTTGATCACGAATTAGACGAGCCAAATATCTCAAAAGTGGGAGAGTCAGGAGAGAGAGAGAGAGAGAGAGAGAGAGGAGAGAGATGGTAGCAACTACGATTCGTGTGTTAAATTATGCAAATTGACGGGCATTTAACTTTGAATTCCTTCATGTAGCAGTTTATATTAATGGGGTGATCTTTTTATCGTTAGAAGTTCAGGTTAGATGGAGCAAATCAAATTGATATTGGGATTCTTTTGAATGTTTCAAAGCACCTAATGACATTGTAATTACAACTTAGATGAGTAAAATTACTTTCCTAATGCTTAAATCCATTCCGAATTCCCGATAATCTCTCTCCTCTTATTTATTTCTGATCACAGTTCACAAAAAGTGGATCAAGCACGACTTTCTTTCTTCTTCTTGCAAGATTAGCATCATTATTTTCTTTCACAAAGCCAATTTTCACCATGACTTGCTGACGAACAGCAACCAGGGTTGCCACTTTATAAAAAGAACACTCTTTAATGCAGTAAACAACTTTTCATAATGGCATCCCTGACGATGCTTGCAACAGCGCTCAATATTTTTCGCACGAAGTTCCAATCATGACTGAAAACGATCGCAACTTTCGATCTTTGGTTAGCGAGCATTTGAAATGTACATAACAATTGCAATAAATATTATAGTCAAAGGCGTCTATTTGGCCATTAAGAAGCATGACTTGTACGAGATGTGCTTAACAGTGCATTTTAACAATGTAAAATGAGGCTTAAACATATAGGCATTATTACGGTGTTACACAAAGGGCAACTTAAAGATTAACATTTCAGTTATGTAAGTACCATGTTCCGTTTTACAAATCTGGTATTACGCTAATACTTGCGTATGTGTTGTAGCTGCCTATAAGCTTTTAAAATATCTTCCTCTTCTCAAATTGCCTGTGATTTCTACTTCGCACCCCTGAGGTGCCTTTTACGGCGAAATTATATCCCTCAAAGAGGCCAAGCGGGGAAATACACTATATGGAAATGGCCCTCCATGCATAAAGAGGCAATAGGCAAAAAATGCCGTTCAAATCGTCATTAAATTTGCATCTCCTGAGCATGTTTTCAACTCCTTTTGTTCCATATAATCCAGTGTTCTTTTCGTTTAATTCGCAGTGATTAAAATGAATTCCGTTTTGTAATTGAAGGCCGATCGTGAGATTGGGAGGAGAATGAAAGAAAAAGAAAAAAAGGCCTTGGCATCGGATTACTTTTTATTCCCAGTTTTTAGTCTTTCTTCTTATCTCACACACGACGAAATCAGGGTTAACAGTTGACAATAGAGGGGCGAAATATATATTGTATACAGTACTGTAAATCCTTTCTGACCTTATATCCACACACAAATTGGACTTTCTGTGCTCCAATGGAAGTACTTAAAGTATCTTATCCAAAAAGCTTGTATTCTATCGGAAATCATTTTTAATCATTCGCAGAAAGTAGCATGGCAACCCTTTAACCCCTCGGACTGAATAGCGTTTAAACATCGTTGTAAAAAAGAGGTTTCGCTGCTGTGTAATTGAGCTTAATTGTTCGCCTTTCAAAGGGATTTTTTGCATTCACGAATCAGGAAAAAGGAAGTCGAAAGAAGAGTATAGAATTATATTAATCAGCTTTGATACCCTTTTTCACCCTTTGAAGGGCACATCAGGGAAGACAGTTCATACATTTCGTGGTATATGCTGCCAAGCCACTTGCACCTAATTAAAATAATTTTCCGCGCATTTTTAGATTATGAATTATGACGTTCCCATCCTGATTAGAGCCCCGACATCATTTTAAGGTCTGTGCAAATGAGCAAAAACTAACAAACTGATAATAAAAAACACCGTAATCTCTCCGGCAGAAAATAATGCTACTTCTATCTCGGTAACTCCATCTCTTTTAATCAAGTGGGAGAAGAA
>LR139603.1:4632-29693 GCA_900659605.1 Tisbe holothuriae | reverse complement strand
GCCAGCTCCTTCTTGCGGCGGACGCGTTCCAGGGTCTGGCTGTTGACGTACGGTCGCCCGTCTGGGCCAAGGAGATTCGTTGGCCGTCGCTGATCATTCGGCCGGACAGCGACGCGTGGAGCTGGGGCGGGGGCAGGTTGTGCTACTGGATACCGTAAAGCACATGGTAGCCCATCTGAGAACCGGGTGTAGTGATCAATGATGTGGGCCAGTGATAGCAAATACGGACCCTGATCGAGGAAGAAGTAAACGCCCTGCTTGATGATCTCAAAATGGTAGATCTTTGCGTCATGCAACATGCTGAGCACATGGACGCCTTGACGCTCTCTACGCTTGCGTACGAGATACGTGCCGTCGCGGCACCCCTTGGACTTGAGCAGCATGATCGCCTCCTCCCTTGGTATCGGCCCGTGCAACCACGATCCAGGGTCACCACCAAGCACACCGTACTCGGTCAAGTCATCCCAGCTGTTGATGGTCAGCGCCAGGGCGTGGAACCCCTGCGTGCGCGCCAGGTCAGCCGGGGTCTCATTCTTACGCGTGCGCGCTTTTGACGGCGCATGCGCTTCCAGCAGCACATGCACGCACCGGTCATGACCCTTCCACGCCGCCTCGTGCAACGGCGCCCAGTCCGTGATCTGGTTCCTAATGGTTGGGTTTGCAGCCCCCTCTCTGAGTAATATCTTTGCAGCGCCTGCCTGGTCATTCTGACAGGCAAAGTGTAGCGGCGTGTAGCCAGAGCTGTCAACAACATTGGTCGGGGCGCCAAACTCGATGAGCGTGGATAAGACCTCCTCGTGGCCGTAAAAGCTCGCCAGATGGACGGCGGACTGGCCATCGTGGTTCTTGGCGGACAAGTTCTGGTAGCCGCACGCGAGCATGCTTTTGACGACGTCGACGTTGCCGGCGGCGGTGGCTCTGTGGAGAAGGTTCTCCGCCCCGTGAAGGCGGTCGGACGCCGCGCAGAAGTCGCCCTCCACAAAGTCTGTGAGCTCATGTTGTAGGCCGGTGTGCTTGTTATATCTAGAAAAGGAAAGGATATCATATTTCACAAGAGTGACATGACGTTCGGGTTTTACAGTATATTAAAAGGGCGGAGTGAAATATAAAATATCGTTAGATTGATTTCTAAATGTCCATCTCTCTAAATTTCTTTATTTGCGAATGGAGAATTTTAATTTATACCCATCGATATGCTTTGCAGCTCATTCTCTCACCTGTAGTGATATATCAACTCATCCAGCCCGTGTATGACCTTCTGCTCCTCCGACAGCGAGAATATCGCGTCCTCTCCCCTCCGCCTGATCTGGTAGTGGATCACCTCCCCGGCATGCACCACAGACAGGACAAAGTCCCCTCTCGCGGACGCCGACGGCCGCACTAGGAACAGCCCCTCCTTCAGCCCGTGCTCAGTGAGCGTCCGTGTGGCCTCGTCCCTGCTGGAGATGTCCGCGTGGTACCACTTCTCGTCAGCGTTGGGCGTAGGCACGTCCCGGCGGATGGACATGTTGCTTTTGTTATTGAACTTCCACCAGAGATTTCCTTCCACAGGTTGTTGTTGATATGTGAGATGATTGTGATTCATGCGCACGCCTTGGCCGTCCAAGCTGCCTTGTGTGCGCACTGACGTCACCTGTGTGGTGGGGGCGTGCGCGCGTGTCAGGCCAGGGCAGGCTGCAGAGGCGGCTCAACTTCCAAGGAGATCTTTGGGAGTTCTTGGAAATGCGGGTCAGCAAAAATTTCCAGACTAAAAATAATTGGGGAAGTGCAAGTGAAATGTGAGAGATAGAAAGAGAGATAACATATCCAGTTTCAGAGCTATTTGACAGTGTTATGTAAAGTTGTAACCCGTTTGAAGTTATGGGGATCGCTTAATGACGAGTTTTCCAATTTGGTTGTAATGCTAAATTTAATACACTAAGTATTATTTTCATATTTATTCAGTATATATTTATATCAAGGTGATAGACGGTATATATACAGTATAATTAATTTTAGAGACGAAGGTCATTGCTCCATTCTTTTTCACTGTGCCACTAGCTAGTAGAAATGACGATTAAAGACAAGAAAATAGTTTATTCCCCTCCGCAATTTCTATTATTATTTTTGTCCCTTTTTAGTAATAAAAAAGTAAAAACAGGAGCAACGACGACGGTCCTTTTCCCCTTCAGAATTCACTTGATGAATGTCGGAAGAAACTGTTCCTTGGACAGAAAATGGTAGACAAGGTCATTGGATACTTAGCAGAGAGCTGCTTGTTAAACTAAATACAACAGTAGCATAGTTTAATAGTTCATGTAGAAGGTCAAAACATTTTAAAGCAATAAATCAATTTAGTGCAAGTCTCTTTTTTGCTGAATAATATTGTATTTCCCGATTTAGAGACCGTGCTGCTGCTACATTTGCCTCCCGCCAGACTGTATTTCGGGCAGTATTGTTTTCCATGAAGCGGCAAACGTAGCATTATACGCGGCAGAGACGCCTTTTAATGACGATGGAGGCTATGCATGCTAACATTAATATAAGAGAATATGACGAGTACTTATTGTGTATAAAACTCTTAATTTGTGTACCTTACTTAGATGCTAAAACACCAATACATTGGTATGTAAAACCGGTATAATATTAAGTTACAAAGATATAATAATAACTTATCGCAGGAAAATTACTGAAAGTTCTAGATAGGGAGAAAATGCATGTAATTATTTTTGAATGGATTGATTCACTCTTAACACACAATTAGGAATAGTTAATATTGTCATTACATTGAGAGTTTGTACTCCTACAATCAACAAGCTTTCTTTGAATATTTCTTCTTCTCCACGCTTTTATCTCATGCTTCTTAAAGAGCTTTGTTTTTCTTCCCACTGCTCGCCGAGATCGTTTTATTGCGAAAATAAGAGACAAAAACAGAATAGAAATGGCTTCTGAACACGACATCAAGTATTGAAGAGCAATTAAGGATTTTCTGTAACTGGCAATTAAGTCAAAGTCGGAAGGCTTTAAAGCTCCCTAAAACACTGTATTCAGTCCAAAACATCAATCGATCTCTGTCAAAATCTGTTGCTGCTCCAACTTTAAGAAGTGAAAGTGCATTTTATTCCGGCGAATGAAAAACTTTTAGCGGAGGAAAGGGGGCAATAACAGAGCTAGTGGGATCTAAACAAAGGGTTCTCAATGTAACTACCCTTCTTTGGCATTCATTCACTTTACAACTGGGGAGATAGAGGCTGAGGGAGCGATTATGTCATATCATACATACTTCATAAAGTAACACAACCTATATCTGTTTTATTAAGCTTTATTTCCCTGAAATAATTACATGATTGTCAAACAATACAGCCGTACTTTGTCAAGCTAAGTGCCTCTGTACCAGACCTACTCCACTGAGAGTGAGAAACGCCCCTTCCAGCCCTCCAAGGAGCCTTCTCCTCCAAACCGCCGTTTGTATTATCGTGCAAAAGCGATACAGAGGGGAAGAAGTTTCCTTCTCTATTCCCTTCGGAGGAGTCCGTTGTTGTTCCCCTGGAAAAAAAGTCTCCGAGCAACAAAACAACCTTTAAACAACCGCGTCCGTCGTCGGCCACGGAAGAAGAAAAAGCGCGGTCGGCCCCATTTCAAAAACAAGTTGTATAAAATTCTTTGATCTCTCCTCTCTTCAGTCTTGTTGATCATGTCGTCCCGGAGGAAGGTGAACCGTCTGATGGGCGCCCTCGGGGTGGAGGAGGCCAAGTCGGACTACAGGCAGAACAGGGTGTTCAGGAAGATTGAGCGGGACATCAAGGATAAGAACCGGAGGAGGAAGACACAGAATACGACCAGAGAGGAGTGCAGCTATATTGATAAGGATAGGGCCATTGCGGTGGGGTTAGGTAATTACATGATGCATCATGATAGCCTCTCAAAGTGACAATTTGTCATCCAGACAGCTTTGCTTTTTGACACATTATACCGAGTGGCTAGAACAACGCGGACAGGAACAACATCGAAATAGCATTTTGGAAAAATTAATCTCGAAATGTTAGTCAAGACAAGTCACTGCTATGGACAAGTGTGGACAGCTTGTTTGCCGCCAGAATAGTGTGGATAATGCCATTATTGAACAAGGAAAGGCGCTGCCATGGACTAGAGGGAACAGCATGATCAGCAAAGTACTCCTCTATACCCCATAGAGAACTACTTTATAATCAGAAACAAAGTCATTTGTCAGTCTCATTAGTCAATTATATGTAATAATTAGGTTAAAATGAAAGCTAGGTGTTTACCAATGTAAAACGTATATTTTTTTGCAATAAAAATCTTTACAGAACGGTTACAGTACCCATTTGTTACTGTGACTGGATTCAAATACTCTGCTGAGCTGTTCAAAATCATAACAAACCGTGGTCGGAGCGAAGCTTGAGAACAAATGGATACAGCTCTATATCAGTTCTGTCCGCGTTATTCTGTCCGCGTTATTCAGTAGCTGTCGAGATTAAATTAATTTCGAGCTTAGGTTTGGCAAAATGCATTTCGAGATAGTGTTTTTGTTGCAAAGTCGGCGTTGTTCCGCTTCCCCATTATACCCTGTCACCCGACAAAACACAAGCCTAAACTCTAAACAATTATGGCTCAAGTAGCTCATTCAAACCATTAACGAATATAACTGCTGCCAGTTATAGGTCAGCGTTTCGTAGCGCAGTCAAAATGTCTCAAAGCAGCTCCTTGTTGACTTCTCTTTGTCGTGTGACCCAAGTTGATTATGATGGAAGTAGAAGCGATCACACGATCAGAGGCGGGCAAAACCCTTCATATACACACTATATATAGGACGTATTTACTGCAAAAGAGCTGTTGGCAGCAGTGTCAACATCACCTTCAGCACGAACGGAACAAATAA
Source organism: Tisbe holothuriae (assembly GCA_900659605.1). Lineage (NCBI taxonomy): Eukaryota > Metazoa > Arthropoda > Copepoda > Harpacticoida > Tisbidae > Tisbe > Tisbe holothuriae. Next base: position 24,814 of record LR139603.1, on the reverse strand, counting down.
GAGTGCGCTGAGTGAATGGTTTAATTTTAGGTACGGCCGATCTCAAGGGTGACATTCTCCGGCACCGCGGTGAGCAGATGAAGAATAATATCCACGGACATATGGAGGGGCAGAATGTCAATGTGATCTTGGAGCAGGCGGAGCATGAGCTGAAACATGGGGACCCGGAGGTAGGATTAAGTTAAACTGAAAAAAGGTTCATAGGCATTACTTCATCCATGGGAATCACGGTTGGAGTGTATTTTACGTGCTCTTCCAAGACTATTTCCCCCACAAGTTCCTCGAAATGAGAAATGCAACAATATTCTCTTGCCAATGCACACGGAACTCTTTTTCAACCGCAAACGGGCCTTCAACCTGAACATGTCATGTGTATTGTCCTTCAATCTATTCCTTCTTCCTCCAGAAAGCCTTGGCGTACCTCGACCGGGGCCTGCGGTTTCACCCTGATAGCGTGGAATGCATGGTGCTCAAAGCGAGGTGTCTGCTACTCGCCAATAAATGCAGGTAAGACAGGAAAGAAAGAATGATATTTATGAGGAGGAACTGTTATGATAGGGTTGACAGTTTGAGCTGAAAATCGTCACTTTATATTATAGCTACATATCATCCCTGAATTAACGTTTATGACTATTACGCCTCTGTTGCATTTTGCACTGGAATATTCATGAGTGTCACAAGTAGACCCCTTCAGTTTACAAGAGCGTTTTTCAAAACCTATACATTATTATATGCATTATTACCACGTTCCCTCTCTTTCCTGTTGCATTTTGAAATTACATGCCGGCCTATTATTATTCGTGAATTTGCACCCTTCCTTAAATAACGAATTACTTTCCTCTAGGGAGGCATTGGAAGAGGCGAACGACCTGATCAAGAGACAGGACGAGGACAAGAACCCCGACGTGCTCACGGTCAAGGGGGACGCGCTCTACTTCCTCGGCTCCTTTGAACACTCACTCGTCAACTACTACAGAGCGCTCAAATATGTCAGTAGCAAGGTAGGAATTGCGTGTTAATGCCATACTTTGTTTGCAAGTAGGCATTAAAGTTAAGTGAATAGGGTGCACTTGCATTGCGTATAACGTGCAAAAAGTGGGTTACAATTCAATTTTAAATTAGTTGTTGGAAAAATGCAGTAGATGGTGGAAACGTCTTAAAACATATGTTGTTCATAACCTATGAGTGGGAATACTTTTCTAAAAAAGTGTACTTATAGAAAAGCATTCCCACTCATAGTTCTTTGACAATAAATTAGTATAAATGAACCTATCCTACTCTCCCTGAGTAATCCTGAGTATTCCTCCTTCAGGAGCGAGACGGGCTTCTCAAACGGGTTCACCGCACGCGCATGGCCGTGCTCAACACGACTGGGCCGTCGAGCTTTGACTCCGCCGACTACTTCAACCAGATGGACGTCGGGGCCGACACGGAGCGGCAGTGGAGGGGGATGGTGGACCAAAGGGTCGAGCCGGAAATGATCAAGGTGGGCGAGTCATGAGTATCAGGATTCCTGTTTCTAGAACTGACATTTTCTAGATTATGAATAGTTTATAATCAATTGAACATAACGGATTTTCCATATATTACAGACCAAGGAAAAGTCGTTTCTGTCCGAGATTGCCGAGGACAAGCTCTACTTGGAGTCTCTCATGACCAGATTGCACTCTCACAAACACGTGTCCGGAAAGTGTCTCAGACAAGCGGAGAAAGAGGTGAGATGTTGAGATAAATATTAGTCTGTTGTACTGTATATGAAAGCATAATACCGTAGAATAATAAAAGTTGAGATTGAACATGTGTTTTGCCCAGAAAATGCTATTATGTACGTATTTCTTTCAGGCTAAAGAGGCCGTTGGGTTTCTTCGGGATCGGACAGATTTCTGGATGCAACACACACCGCTGTCCAACGTTAATGCGGACAATACGAGTAAATCAAAACAATAAAAGCCAGACAAAGTAATATCCACTCATTTATTATAAAATAGAACTTCACTCTAGTTTGTAAGTCCTCTCAATTTTGTCCCAATACCACTCACAGATCTCGCTAACCTTATCCCCGTGGATGTGCGTGTGTAGGAAGATGGTGTGACTGAACCAGAGCTTGTCTCGGAACACGTAGATAATGGACGGCATGAAGTACGTCCTCAGGCTCACCAGGTGGATGTCAGTCTCTGCAAATTGACGCATTAGACACTGCTTTAGCTGTGATATTAATAGTACCTTGACGCAACACGCCCGTAATGTACGCATCCTCCACCCACAGAAACGGATAGTCGCTCTCCAGATAGCGCTGGTACAGCAGCCGCGCGCTCGCCCTCGTGATCGTGTACGCGTACCCTTGAACGTACGGCGGGTAGAACTTTTGCGGGTAGAGCTCGAGTGGCATCGCCCACTTGCCGTTGCGCGCCACCTGGGAGTGTGGCATGACGAGGCCGAAGACGAGGAGCTCGCTGGCTGTGTCCGAGACGTAGCCGGGGCTGAACTGCTGTCTGTAGGTGTAAGGGTTTACAACGATGTCATCGTCGCTTTTGATGATCCAACCAGCCTAGCAATTAATATGGTTATTAGGTGCATACATTTTTTTATTTATAAATTATACTGAAGTGCGCTTTTGAATTTTTTTTGTCTGTCTCTGCTATAATGTTAGAGCTTACAGGGGCCTGATATTACTACCGTATTTCAAGTGCAAGTGCCCTTTTATAATATACGTAGTACTCGTATTGAACTAACCTGGTCACAATACCGATCCGCCCATGCGAGTATTGACACACTCTTGTAGGTGAGGTTTTCATATGTGTCGAGCGCGTCAATCTGGATGAGATCTCTGAATTGATCGTGCTCTATGGATGCTCTCCGCATGGAGTCGAGGTCAGGACTGGAGCCGACGAGGAACAGGACGCGATGGAATGGGCAGGCAGGGTCGCTTGTGTTGCCCCAGGTGCGCCGAATGAACGTTCTACAGTAGGATGTAAGGTAAATGCGAATATTGCCCTTTTGAACAGCTTTGCTTTGTAACTACGTAGAGTAGGTAACTTCAAAGCTTAGGTACAAATTCAGTAATGTCTTCCAAATATCATTAGGTCATACTAAAACTACTTCAAAAAGTATATTCAGCTACCTTGATTTTGTATTCGACAACGCCGTCGGCACCACCACCACCACGGACGACGCATTCGCCCCTTGACACGCCTGAGCATCATTCAGCTCAAACTCTGGCACGTATTTCCTCCCAGGACGAACGCTCAGAAACTGCCGAACTAGCGAAGCATGCGGCCCTTCAACGGGACTGTCCGGGACATTGCTCTCGACCTCCACAGGAAACTCATTCGAAACGATCTTGTTCTTCTGGTAGATGAACGTGTTGATGGAGTATGTGAGGTTCTGGTAGTGCAGCAAGAGATACGTCACGATGAGGATGTAGCTGGTGAGCAGGAGGTAGATTGCGGAGCGGGCGTTTGGGGTCATGTTTGAGGACTAGTCTTGGAGATGATCTGATGCACATATTGTTTCTTCTTATTACACAAAGCTGTGCTTTTGCATGAGGTGTGTGTGTACAGGTGTGTAGAAATAGAGTTGAAGATGGAAGGAGAAAAATGCTTTCCAGTGTTATGTCTGTATGTTAGTGATGGATGGATAGAAGATTTTATTCCAAATGGATACATAATTAAGGTCCATTCACAGGCACATGTTCAAAGGTCAAATATCCGTAGGTAGGCTCAGTTATATTCTTGGAGAAAAGAAGAAATATTCATCAAGCATCCTTGGTTATATTGTATTAAATAAAAGTTATGGATGAAAAAACGCGGTGTTTGTATGTACAAACATGCTTAGCGCTATTTGAGACCCTTCTGTGGCAAATATAAAGATGAAATATGTGAAAAATTACTTTAAAAAACAAATAGGGCAATAAAACTTTGGTACAATTCCTCTATAGTAAACGCCGAGTTGGATAGGCCACGGATGTCTGAAGCAGAGCTGCAGATATTGCACAGAGATTCTTCGAGACTTAATCCAATTAGTTCATAGTTTTTCAACTTGAGATGCAATTTCTATCCTCTAATCATATCAATAAATATGAGTGACTATTTCCAAATGGCATAATTGGAGATGCTTTTGATATTGTAGGGTTCAGACAGTTATTCACATACAAAAGAAAGCGCTAAGCATATTGGCCGACGGAGAAAGAAAACAAATCTCTCCTCCGGTAGCCTCTGACGGACAAAAGAAGACTAATTTCATCCTCGGAGCGTGTACACGCGTGTTACTCCCCGTCCAGCCTTTGCAACTTTTTTAACCCGCAGGCAGAACGAAAGATAACACCGAGTTTGCCCTTTTTGCACTCGCATAACATCGGTGCTAGGACGGAAAGTAACCTGCCAAGTATATGATGATGATGATACGACATTGTGTTGTAGAACAGTGTTCTTGGACAGATAAACATCATGGGGTTTGTCCAGAACACCTTTAACGAAATCAGTCTTGAGAAGAATCCAAAGCTCTGGCAGTTGGAGGAAGTCTCAACAAAGGCCACAGAGAGGAGGCTGAAGCTATTGTTACAATTCCAACAATGCGAGTTTAGACAAGAGCTGAGAATCGGTGCCAAGAACCCCCTGGCAAAGAATGATCTCCTGGGAGGGCGGTTTTTGGACCGTGGCCGGGAGCTGCTTCAATCTGGCGATAAAGACAAAGCTCTGAGTGCATTCAATCAAGCGTTATCACTCTGTGGCGACTCTGACAGCGTGAAAGAAGTGTTTAATCTGAGGTCGAGGTTGTTATTCGACCTCGGCTGCTATCAGGAATGTCTTTACGACATTGCGCAGAGCTCTGGTGACGATGAGTTGAAGTCCGTTTGTCAGGCAAGGGTTAAACCGAGAAGCAACAATGAGGTTAAGGTTGGATTTGAGAGCTGCATTGAAAAAGCGTTTAGCCCAGAGTGTGGACGGTACCTTGTCGCGTCAAGGGATATTGCTCCCGGGGAGTTGCTTGCTGTGGATCAGCCTGATGTCAAAATACCGGCTGCATCGTGCATCAAAACCCATTGTTGGAACTGCCTATCCAAGGTGAAGGCTGTCTACCCATGTTGCAACTGCTCAGGAGTTGTCTTCTGCTCACCAGATTGCGCAAAAGCTGCATCAAAGACGTATCATAGGTATGAATGCGGTCGGACGGACCTGCTCTACTCCAGCCAGATCGGCGTCTGGCTCCTCGCCTTCCGAGCGGTGGCATCCGACATGACCAGACATGACTACGTCACTCACGAGGGCCAACCGTGCAGATTCTCAGCGCCTGAGCTTATGAAGGAAGCGCTGGTGTCTGTCTTCATTATGAGGATGCTCAAAGCAGGGGGATACAAAGTGGATGATGAGATGGAGCTTGCTTTGAGAGTGCATGACTTGCTTCGAGCTATCACGTTCAACTGCCATGAAGTGGTTGGGCATCTGGGAGCAGCTGGCGGTCAGCTGTCGTGTATTGGGTACGCAATGAACCCAAGGCTTTGTCTGTTCAACCACTCTTGTGATCCAAACTATGGCCGGGTGTGGTCTGGCGGTGGTAGGAAGGTGCTAGCCTACGCTACCAGGGCCATTGCAAAGGGAGAGGAGGTCTGCGATGCCTACAGTGGCATCTACGCTAAGCAATGCCTTGAAGAACGGTCAGAGACCCATGCAAGATACAACTTTACATGTCGTTGCAGGGCTTGTACTGAGGATTGGCCCATGGCTGAACGTTTGCCCAAGGCTGTGAAGGATAAAGGACTGAAGGCAATGCTTCTGAAGGCCAAGAAGGATAACAAGAGGAGGGATCTGGACTTCCATGTGGAGTTGTTGCAGAAGGCGCAGAGTGTGATTCAAGCGCCTCATCTTGTGTTGGTCGAGTTAGAGGAGAAATTGCATACGTTGTTATGGGATAGAGAAGATTAATTTTACGATAACATTTGTACTTTTAAATAAATAGCTATTCAATCTGTTAAATATAGTCTTTATGCTTTCGTGTATCGTACCAATCGAACGTGTAACAGAAATAATATTAGCTCTAAAGAATGCGATACTATGCCTGTAGCCCCCGATTGACATGCCATTTACACACAACTTCCTTCCGACCGTTCCAAAGCTGCACAGTCTCATAATGTGTGTAATGATATCCGTGGAAGTATTTGGAACTAAAGACGGCCCAAAGCCAATCTATGGTATTTGGAAAAGAGGGAGCGTTTCGTCTTCTCCTTCTTCCTGGTCTCAGCGTGTGCGTCAAAACTAAGCCAGTCAAGGTCGAAGTAAAGAGAAAGTAGCAAGGCCGCCGTCATGATTTTCACCTGGCGACTGAAAGCAAGGCCTCTATTCCGAAAAATGCACACATAGTGTTGAGGTCTTGAAAGAGGAAGAAGAATGCCTGTCATGTGCTACATCTGCGGTCGGGACTTTGGGTCCAAGAGCATCGCCATCCACATCCCCAATTGCGAGAAGAAGTGGGACGTGCAGCAGAAGAAGCTGCCAAAGAGTCAGCGGAGGCCGGTGCCCGCGAGGCCCGATCAGTTTGAGAAGGTAAAAGGGCATTTCCCAAGATTGCTATCATAATGAGGCGTAAAAAAGAGTTGTAGATTGGAGGAAATTGCTTGAGAATGACAAAAAGTAGGTCCAAATAAGGTATTTAAACTATCCGTCAAGTACGATATGCTGTTCAGCCATTATATAGGCCTTGTGTTCAGCGGAATACACATGTCATGTCTCATGATTAGCAACGTAATAAACAAGCAGGTGTTCCAGAACGTACCATGCTACATGAAGAGCACATGCTCCACTACTGTATCCTATATATTTATGAACCCTCTATACATAATTTATCTGTAGGTTATTAGTGGCGAGATCTCGGGCAACGCCCTCCAAAAATTCAACGACCAAGCCTTTGAAGACTTCAACAGCAAGTCGTTGGACCCTTGTCCCAACTGCAGCCGAACATTCCTTCCCAGAGCCCTGGAAATCCACCTCAAATCCTGCAAAGCCAAGGACGACACGGACCTCGGCCCAGAGCGGCCCAAGAAGAAGGAGGCGCCAAAAGTCAGCTACCCAAAGTTTAAGAAGAAATCGACGGAGAAGCCGGCTGCAGAGCGGCCTCTTCCTCCTCCGAAAGCTTCCTCGGAAGAGCATCCAGAACGGGAGGAAATCATTCGAATGTTGAAGAAAGACAGCACGTTTGAGTCGGTGGAGAATAGGGCAAAGTTATTGCAGTTTATGAAGGAGCTCTCGGTCCAAGATGAGCTGTATTCTACAGGGTGAGGAGGTTAATTGTCAGAAATCTATCCAGCAAGAATATAATAATAATAATAATAATAATGTGTTTGAGAAAGTTAATGACAATAGCTCTTGCAGTAGAGATTAGTAAGCATTATTTGACCGTAGACACATTGAATGTACATATTTTTAGGCTGTTATTGTACTTAATGCTAAAATATATAAAACCTATAGGGGACATTTGTACAAAATAATTTGACCACAAATTATGTATATTTTTGGTGTAAAAGGAACGCCGCAATAAAAAATGATTGTAAATTAGTCTAATGTTGTAAATCGATTTCTCACTTCTAAATGTCGGCCACTAAGGCCCTATTTGGCATTTTTCCCCTTGGCATAAATGCACCGAGAACTTTTAGAAAGTTTGATTACTCGTAATACGAGTATTTCGGCATTATATGATCAATAACTGTTTCATACCACATAATTTTCACTGAGATCACCAATATAATTTGCATTGTAACCTTTGGCATACTGTTATCTTTTTGCACTTAAATGTCTCAAATCTCAATAAATCCCTTTAAAAAACTTTTTCACGTCGATTTTTGCACAAAAATGCATCATATATCTTCTAAAACTCCTGCCGCCCAATGAACACCGCCGCATCATTCATCTCCAACTGCTCCAGCTGCGTGGCCGCCACACTCCCCGTCGCGACCCCGCACGCCTGACTCAGCTCCTCCATGTCGATCTGCAGCGCGTCCTGAAACAGCTCATCCCCGACGACGCTCGCCTCCAGCCGCATACTCGCGGCGACCGTCGTCAGCCCGCCTTGAGACACGTCTTTATTCGCCTTGGCCTTGCTGCGACCCGCGGTCGGGTGCATGCGTTGAAGATGTCGCCGCACGTCGTAGGACTTCCAGTACTTCTTGTTACACACCAGGCAGGAGTAGCGCTTATCCCCCGTATGACGGCGAAGGTGGTCTTGCAGTTTGCTCTTGCGGACAAAGCCCTTATCGCACAGGCTGCAGCGGTGCGGTCGTTCACCAGTGTGCGCTGTCTGCAGGTGGAATTTGAGTTTGTCCCGCCGGTGGAAGGCCTTGTCGCAGGACGGGCAGGAGAAGCGCTTAACACCGGAATGGAGCTGTAGGTGGCTTGCAAGTGCAGTCTCCGACAGGAAGCGATCGCCGCATTCCGCACATAGAAACGGCTTGTAGAGGTCGTGGAATCGAGTCTGGTGGTTGGTTAGGAAGACCTTCTTTGAGAAGCACTTGGAGCACTTTTCACATCGGTGCGATTTTGGTTGCTGTTCGTGGCTAGCGGCCAAGTGTTTCTGCAGTGAGTTGTTGAGCTTGAACCGCCTGGGGCAGTCTGTACAGCGGAAGGGTTGCTCGGAGGCGTGTTGCGATGTCTTGTGAGCATTGAGAGCCTTCCGCTCGTCAAAAGACTCTTGACACAGTTCACAGGGAAACGGACCTCCCTCACATCGGGAGAGGTGAAACTTCATCCTGGCAAACTGTCGCAAGTCCTCGTCGCAGTAACCGCAGCCAAACCGCGTGTGCGACTTAAGCAACGTGACCGAGGCCATCGTCCGAACCGCTGCAGTGTCCTTATGCACGATACACTCCTTGGCATGCCCTTCAGCCGAATTGACATCTTCCGCGGTTCTGAAGCATTTATGGCAGTGTTCACAGCAGTAGAACGGCATTTCGTCACCGGCGGCTACTTTTTGCTCCCCTTCCTCCTCCATGCCCTGACCGTGGACGACCTTGTTGTGGTTCGTGAGGAGCTCTTCGGAGGCGAATCTCTTTCTGCACTTGGCCACCTTGCACGCGTGCACATCTCTCTTGACTTTGGGAGACTCCTCGTCTTCAGTGAGATGTGCGAGGTTGACATGACGTTTGAGCCTCCCTTCGGAGGTGAATTGGCGAGGGCAAAAGCGGCAACTGTGCCTTGTCGATTCTTCCGAGGAGACATTGCATGCAGAAGGTACTTTGACGGCTGTTTCTTTTCTTTCTTCTTCTTTGGTTGCCCGCTCTTTAACGTCATAGAGCTTTCTGACGGCCTTAATCCGTTCCCAGAGACCTTCCCACTCCTCCGAGTACGACTCCTCCCCTGTCTCCTTCCCTGTCGGCCCCGCCTTGTAGGAAAACTCAAACTCTCCGAGCAGCCTCTCCGCCTTGAGATCTCCCAGGAGTGCGGACCATTCACCGAGGACACCTTGGAGGAGACTGGAGGTGGTCTTCGTCGTGGCGATCCCTGAGGAGGAGGGAGACCGGCGGGCGGGGGGCATGATGGCCGGGGCCGTGGACGGGGGCGGGACCACAGATTTGGAGAACAATTTTAGGCAGCTTTGACAGGTTTGGTTTGAATTCGAAGGGTTGACGAAGGTTTCAGATTAAATCAAGCCAAAGAATCAAGTGGCGATGTGAAGGATAGTAGCAATAAGTAAAGGAGAACTAGTGCACCCGTAATTTTTTCTTAATGCTATAATTAAACATCATTAAGAGTACTAAGCGGTAACCATTAAAGAGGATCTGCAAACAATATGTACGCGAAAGTTATTGTTGGGCCTATTTTCACCCTTCCTCCATCCCTGTTTGTTTTTGTTTAGCTTGGCTAGAGATGGATCGATTTGAAGATCTTCCTCGGTCTCAGACCCTCTTTCCCTTTATAATCCGTCTCTCCCTCTACAGTCTACTCTCAGCGAGTGCCTCAGCTCTTCTCTTCTTCATAAAAAGCCGCCTTCTTCGCCCCTCCAACGTGAACGTGTGGTCCCGGTTCTTGGACTTGCTCGCGAGTCACGGCCAATCCGACCCCTCGTTGGACCCTTTCTTTCTTGTATTAAGAGTCTCGCTTTCTGATTATGGCGTCCGCTGGCAAGCCCGGTGGCGACGGCGGCGGCGGCGGCCAGCAGGAGAAGCGCAAGAAGGAATCCATCCTCGACCTGGCAAAGTTCCTCGAGAAGCCCGTCAGGATCAAGTTCGCAGGAGGAAGGGAGTGCTCAGGTACGACGGACAGATCATCATGTTCACATAATCCTCGTCAATGTTTTTTTAAATCCCCAACGTTGAAGCTTCAATTTCAAAGAAAACTGGCTTGCCGCAGAATGTATTTAACGAATGTGGTCTCTTTAAAGCCTTGTAGCCCATAAATCGCCGTTGCAGAGCTATGGGCAAGGTTCTATTCACAGGCAACTAGGGAATCTTTCTGCCATTTTTGTTAAAAACGACTTCTATATTCTTACAGGCACCCTGAAAGGCTACGATCAGCTCCTGAACGTCGTCCTGGACAACTGCACCGAATACCTGCGCGACCCCGATGATCCGTACAAGATGACGGACGACACGCGGCACCTGGGTCTGGTCGTGTGCAGGGGAACGGCCGTCGTGCTTGTCTGTCCGCAGGACGGCATGGAGGCCATTGCGAATCCATTCGTGCAGGAGGCGTGATCATAACGTGTTTCAAATGTGAATAAAAGTGTACAAATTTGACTGATTTAAAACGGTATATTTGTTCGTCATATCTGAAGGAAAATGTGGTACAATTTACTCGAGAGCTAGCCTCTAAATAATATCTTAATACTTTAAAAGACATCTAAGGAATTTGAGTAAGTTCAAACGGAGTCTTCGCATAGCTAAACTTTGTATAGCCCTACAAGGCTGGATTATGCTCTTAACTCTTCTTATGCCTTGTTCAACCTCTGGATGACCATATCAAAGTGTTCCTCGAGCTCGGTGTACTGCGCCGAGAGACTCTCCAGCCTCTGCTCCCTGTTGGTAATATTGAGCGTGGCGGCCGCATACTCCTCGCCACTCAGAACCTTCTTCAGCTTGGCGAGCTGGTTCTCCTGCTTCTGGTACGGCGCGTTCAACCGCTTCTTCACCGCCACCCTGTACGCTTTGTACTCGGCGTCGTTCTCCCGATTCGTCACGCGAAGTCGCAGAATCTCGTACACCTTGCGCGCCTGCCGCTTGCAGATTTTGAACTTGTCCTTGCACTCCTTTGTCATGGCGTCGCTGTAGCCAGAGCGGAGCTTGTCCTTGGAGAATGCGGGCAGGTCGATGCAGTTCCTGGCGTCGACAAAGTCCCTGAGTCGGATGAAGGCGTCCGAGGGGTCCTCCACTGTGATGTCCACGACGTCATCGCGTCCGCGGTAGTGGTCGTTGACCACGTTAAGGAGCTTGGCGCCGTGGCCCTGTCCCTGGAACGGTGGCAGCACCAGCATCTGGCTGACACGAGGGCGCTTGTTCTTCGGGTACGCGTAGTACTCGTAGACGGTGATGTAGCCGACAATGCCGTAGCGCGTCTGACCGTCTTTGCTCTGGTAGCGCTCGAACAGAAGGAAGAACTGCCAGTGATCGTCGTCGATATCGATGTAGGAGGCGGCGTCGATGAAGAACATGATCCACGGTTGCAGCCGACTGTGGTAGTCGCGGAACCCGCTCAGGCCTACATTAGCGTGGTACGTCTCAAACGTCCTTCCATCCTCGGTCTTCCACTCCTTGAGCTTCTCGCCCATCGGCTTGAACTTTGCGTCGTCCTTTTCGACGGCCTTGAAGAACTCCTCCTCACTCTTGGCCACCTGACCCTCCGCCATGAGCTGCATGAGCGGCTCCAGAACGGGGTCGGGCTTGATGCCGTCGCGAGGCTTCATCACCTCCTCGGCGTCGAACTTGACGTAGGCCTTGAGCGTGGCCGCCGACACCCACATGTCGATCTCGAGGCCGCGGTAGCCAAAGAGGTTCTCGTGCTCGCCGTACACCTGGTGGGTCATCTCTGGGGAGAACTGGAACGGGGGCTGGGGGTCGGATTCGGTCTCGGGCAGGTCGGTGTCCTCCTTGCACCGCACGAGGCAGAAAGACAGGGCATCGTTGGCGTTGACCACGTACTCGGCCAGATCGGACTTGCCGGCCACGTCCAGGGCGAGGTCTGGAAAAAAATGACAAGGACATGATGGCAGACCAGTCAAGGAGACAGGATCTCAGCTTAACTTACCTAGGTTTCCTGCGCCGTTCATCTTGGTGCCTGTGCGAACTTAGACTACGTGCTGTTGGCGATGTGGCAGTTGGTGGTCCCGAGGGAGCGGTTCCAGAAGGGGTCCAAGTAGTTCGTCTTGGTGTGCTCGTCTTTGTTTTGGCGGGAGAAGAACTGAGGGAGCGAACTCAGCGAAGCTGAAGAAAAGGGAGCTCGGCGCAACGGGAAGGAACGGGGAATCACCGAACCTCTCAAAGGCGATAAAGCCACCGACTTCGTATTGGAATCCCCCTTTCTTCCGATATCTGTGGCCGGCAGTCGACAACACGTCACCTAACTCAGCAGTGAGCTCAGTGGCCACAGCCAGGAAGTCAAAAAAGACCGACTCAGTGCATTAACTACAACATTTAACAGCATTTAGATGATGTGGTCTCTACCCCGCCCCCGAATGTCCGTTGTGGGCGTGTCCCTGGCGGTGCTCTCCACCGTGGCGCTGCTGTTGCTGTCGAGCCCGCCCCTGGCCGACGCCAAGAAGGACTCGACGAGTCTGGAGGGAAAAGTGCAGCAGCTGATGGACCTGTCGTCCAAGAAGGCCGTCATCAGACTCAACGGGAACAAGTTCAAGTAGGGCTAGAGTTGTGTTACCAATAAATTCTTGCCGCTAATGAATGCGTCCTTTCCCTTTAGGGACTTTGTTAAGAACACTCCCCGCAACTACTCGATGATTGTCATGTTCACGGCGCTGTCGTCCCAGCGTCAGTGCGCCATCTGTAAGCAGGCTCACGATGAGTTCCACCTCGTCGCCAACTCCTACAGATACTCGCAGTTCTACTCAAACAAGATGTTCTTCGCAATGGTAGACTTTGATGAGGGGCCAGATGTATTCCAGGTATTAAAAAGTCATTTCATACAACCCGAGCTCCTTATAATCAGTGTTATCGGTGGTCTACTTTTATTCTGCATTATGGACTTACATATTACCTCTCTCTTTTCCCCCCAGATGATGAAACTAAACTCTGCCCCCGTCTTCATGCACTTCCCCGCCAAGGGCAAGCCCAAGAAGATGGACACCATGGACATCCAACGCGTGGGCTTCGGCTCCGAGGCCATCGCCAAGTGGATCGGCGAGCGCACCGACGTCCACATCAGGATCTTCCGCCCGCCCAACTACACCGGAACCATCGCGCTCTTCATGCTGATCGCGCTCGTCGCTGGACTGCTCTACCTCAGGAGGAACAACCTCGAGTTCCTGTACAACAAGACTGCCTGGGGACTGCTGGCGCTCATCTTTGTGTTCGCCATGACGAGCGGCCAGATGTGGAATCATATTCGAGGACCTCCGCTCGTGAATAAGAATCAGAATGGACAGGTGGCGTACATCCATGGGTCGTCTCAGGTAGGTTTATAGTGTTCATACCTGAGCCAGGGACAAGGGAACCAGTAAAATCAATTTTAAGTGTCTCAATGAAAGTAGACGCAAATTTTTCAATGGTATTTATTTTTCTCTTCTCGTCTCTTCCAGGGTCAATTCGTGATGGAAACCTACTTCGTCATGATGCTCTACGGCGCCATCGTCCTCGGCATGATCCTGCTCACTGAGGCTGCCGACTTCACTAAGAAGACAGACGTGGGCAAGCGCCGCCTCCTAGCAGTTGTGGGACTGGCGCTCTTCGCATTCTTCTTCTCCCTGATCCTGTCCATCTTCAGGTCAAAGGCGGGCGGATACCCGTACAGCTTCCTGCTGAAATAAGACGGCAACATCTAAATTGCGCACGCATTTTGAATGAGTTTAATAACATAAGTTTTGTCAACAAGGTTAACGGAGACGTGGTTTTGTTAAGTGTGCTTTGCGAATCTGTTCCTTTCTTTTCAAATGATTTTAAGGAGAAGAAATGTTACAAGTTACAACCCGAACGATAGCTTAATAAAATAATTGTATAAAAACGTATATGTTCGTTACACACACCAGTGAAAAATAAAAACCATTTTACAAAAAAAATGTATAATCGCGCATATTGTGGCTTGTAGCGTTCTAGGAACATGGGGTACTGACACACACCTGCTTGATGTGGTACCGGTTCAGCATCCAGGAAAGGAAACGCTCCAGCATTAAAATCCTCCATGTCGGTGCAGTGAATTCTAATTAGGTTCTTTTTTTAGCACCTACGACGTATTTCTAATTAGTTGTCATGAAGTTAAATGAGGCCGATTCTTAAAAACCAAAGCAACTCCTTAGCGCATAGGAGCCACCATGGACCTAAGCATAGACAGCAGAGAAACACTGTAGACAAGCTACAGCCTTTCAGTCATTGACTTAAGAACAATTGTTCTCCATGTCTGTGATAGGAGCTCCTTTACCTTCATTTTTTTTTCTTCAGATTTGCCTTTGGATTGCCTTAGATTACTACTAGGTGCGACTACACCAGTTGAGTTCTCTGACTAAATACTGATCGAGTGGAGTCGTCTAGGGAATCGCCCTCTGATCAGTGCCACACATAAATGGCGCCATCTATCAAAAAAATGTATTTAAAAAAAACGGCCAACCAAATATCTTTATCAAGAAATGGAAAATCTGGCAAAATCAAATCAAACTTGCACTGCCCGGTTCTTCCAACGCACAACTCAGCGCCAGCTGCTTTTCTTTTGCCGAGAAAAGCAGGGTGGCCAGATTGGGGTAATTCGGCCCCAGATTTCGCGAATCTGGAACTGGAGCCTCTGTTGGAGACACAAAAATCTGAGCACAAAAATATATCTGGGGCATAAATAATTATATTAAATAAATTTTGACCTATTTAGTGTTTGGCACCACTTTAAAATTCTTATTTTCTAATTGGTATCTTGGCCACCCGCCACCCTGGCCTGACTCAGTTCCTTTTTGCTTTTCCTTTTCCTTTCTGATTTGAGTTCCCCTGCGACTACTTTGTGACCGTTAATCCAAGGATATCCAACCACCACTGACCGTGACCACTGACCGTGACCAAGTAGACTGAAGACTTTAAATCGTGTTCGACCGCCCAGCCCAAGTCCACCGAGCCGTTTGCCCATCTGTCCGGCCCGGCCATGACTCCGACTGAACGTGGCCTCGAGCTCGTCCGACGCCTTCAAGAGCGCGAGCATGCCCAGAGGGAGCTGCTGAGGGCGGTGCCGGAGGGGGCGGAAGCACTCCAAGAACTGGACGAGGCTATCAACCGCCGCAACTGCGAGTGGGAGGATTTGGTGCGTCGAGACCTGGAGTATCCTCCCCACCCCGACTCCCTCCTGCCCGAGGAGAAGGAGTGCGTCAGAGCCGCTCTCAACTTTCTCAAGTTCGAGAACCCCATGGTCTACGTGATGAATATGAGCCCGCCTAAGGCCGGATTTGGCTGGCAGGATTGGGAGACCGCGCTTGCCATGAACGTGTTCCTGATGGGGTCCACGTGGGCGGAGCTCAAGGAGCACTACTCCAAGAGCAAGCTTCTCCAGCGCTTCATCCGACCCATTCAATCTAATATTCGGGTTGTGCGCAGGGACTACAACCGCATGAAGGAGTTCTTCTTTGAGCTGCCGGAGGAGGTCAGAGACGGCATCGATTGGCCGAAGCTCCACCTCGAGGCCCCTGCGAAGCTCGTCCACTACAGCGATGGGGAGCTTACTGCCCTAGAGGAGGTCGCTTCCAAGTTGATGATTGCCGGCGACTACAAGGAGCTCAAAAGGAGGGCGAAGGCGTACCCGGGGGTCATTCGTCCAGACCTACCCGAGGACCCACGGTGGCTGAAGCAGGTGTTCATGAGGAACCGCCAGACTGTCCCCGAGTCCATCAAGTGCCTGCGCAACCTGGAGTACGACGAGGAGGAGGAGTTGGATGGCGCGGCTGGGGCTCAGTGAGGGCAAAGGAGGAAATCAGTTAAGTAATGACTGGTTTTAAAAAAAATCCTCACTTTGTCATGATGACGTAACATTGTGTTGACTACTAGTAGCTCTGTAGTGTATACGAGGCAGCACTTGACTGATTCCCTTCCATTTATACATTAACATGCCGTGGAAAGTTTCAGATTCAGCCTAAAGTTTGTATATTTTCAGGAAATTGTGCACCGAGATGGTCCCGTGATCGCTCTCCTCGTTCATTCCTGTCTCCAGCTCGTCCGGAATAGCCGTCAGATAAGTAATTTTCTCGTATTATTTCTAAAGCAGCAAGATTCTTTGTGGTTTATTCCAGATGGCTTTTTCCCTGCACTTCGCTCCTGCCAGAAGAAATTCCCGTCCCAGAGGTTCTCGAGCACCATGAGCGGCCGCCCTGGCACTTGTTTATAGCGTCCCTCCCATCGATCTCCTCGCCAAGCAGCAGGCAAGCCTGGCTTTGCATCAGGGACTAAACGACCAGTGGGGGGATGGCATCGGAGAAGGAACTAACAGGGGACACCAATTCCATCTAGAGAGGAGGCGGAACTACCAGAATGGGTGTGACAAGAGGCTGCATGCAACCCTTGGCACGGACAGACTGGTCACCAAGGATTGACTTCGTGCTTTTTGAGGCCACGGGCAATGGGGGCTGGATGGTTTTTAATCGATATAAAAATTGTTTTACATCTTGTGGTTCTGGTCTGGTCGTAATTTCCCGGATGGGCAGTCAGATAAGTGATAATTCCTGATACGTTTTAAAAACTTGCGTTCTTTGTGTTTTCTTTCGTGTTTTTTTTTCAGAGCTGTTTCCTCGACGTTCGCGACCTCCCTACGATTCCATACGCCCGATGTGTTAAATTACCAAATCCCGCTCGAATGAAAGACTTACTCGAGGCTGAACCTTCTTAGAAGCTAAAACGCTAGCAAGCGCTCCAAGTGCTTTATTGCCAATGACAGTCTGTTTCTGTTGAATTGATTTATATCATTAATAAAAGAAAGTGGTTTAACCATTAGGTGCTGGAAGAACACCCAAGTTTCTAACCTCTGGCGCTCCTTCGTGGATTTTTTCTTGGTCAAAACTGCGGAGATACTGGCAGCGGATTATATGTACTGTTATGTAGTGGGAGAAATGACGTGGTTTCGTTGTTATTAAATACATTAAATCCTGTATAATATTGTTTCATTGCTCGGATCTCACAACCTACAGCGCCATCTAGTGGTTAACGTTGTGCGAAACTATGAGATTCCCGTTTCCCATTGAAATAGAGAAATTGTGCTCCTGGTAAAATGATATGCCTTTATGATGTTACAAGGCTTAAATATGATACTAAGCCACACCTGTACCTGTAAAAACCTGTAAAATGTGGCATCTTGCTAATAAAACTTGTTTTTTCCTAGTTTTCCTCATCCTTTTACTTGGTACACTTTTCTGGAAATGTCGTAAATGCATATTTCTCAATAAAAATTTAAAACATGCGCCGTGATATAACAAGGGGCCCTTTGCCCTGTTTGCTCCGTGAATATACTGAATATTTTTTAATCAAATACAATTATCAAAGGATGAGGATACGTTTCACACAAGAAAACCCCTATATTCTTATTCTGATATCAGCTCTGGTGCCTACAACTTACTGTGTTCATGATATTTATGCAGACATCCCGTAAGCATTCACAAAGTCATGTGTAATGTTTGGACTATGTGTATTCATTTCATTGAATAATTCACAGTCCTTCCTTAAAATTTTAATTATGCAATTATACATTTCATGGTAATCGTGCGGATAATCGCGTTAAAAAATTTCTTGATTGTTAAACACAAAAAGATATGCGGACTTTCACATGAAAACGGTCAAGATCTCGTTATTTTTAACCACCAAAATCTAAATTTTAAAGGAATCCTTGATTAATTCTAGTATAGGAATAGTATAGTAATTATTAAATTCTATAGTTTACTAGTAATTATAATTAGTGTATTTTAATGCAGTGCAGTACAATAGTGTCGGCAACAATAATTTTTAACATAATTTTCACTTGCACGATGCAAGCCGGCCAACAAAGGCCTAGGGGAACATCAATCGAATAAAATGCCAAATATCGTTGCGTACCAAAAAAACTTTCGGGGATCCAATTCAGCTGGGGAACCAATTCAGCTGCAACTGTTCTTAGCACATTTTTAAACAGTTAGAGCTCCTACATGGGAAGAAAAGGAGGAAGTTTTTTGGTTATTTCACCGAAAAACTTCCAATTTCCCTCTTGCCTTTAGAGAAAAACAAGATTTTTTTCAGTTAATTTTCCATTTTCCTTCTTTTCAAAAGATTATTTCCCCTTTTCCCTCCTCCTGGCACACACTCATGCCTGGTTAGCTGAAGAAGTTTTCTGGTTAATAAACCGAAAAACTTCTTCCTTTCCCTCCCATGTAGGAGCTCTCTTAAGCTATATTTTCCAAGGCACAGAAATAGCTCCCAGGATGCCAACTGTTATATTTTTGGATTGTTTATTGGGCGAATTTCTGTGTAGTAATAGGACAAATTTTCAAACAAAGTGCAGCACAGTATATATATGGTTTTACTACACTTTACTCAAACTTGTTTATGCAGTTTTATAATGTGTTGCCTTAACCAAATCTAGTTGTAAAATACTCTGAGAGTATTTTCTCTTATGCATGTCATCTATATTAGTATGACTGTATGAGCATGTGCATCATAATGCGGGAGAGGTAACCATCAAAATCATCAAACTTGCTAAAAACATGACAGAGGCCGGTTTCCGTTCTCGAGGATTTTGCAAAATCCGATTTCGAGATCGAAAATTACAACACAAAATTCAATTCATAACGTATCCTTCTTAATTACGCATGTGTCATATGCCAATAGCGCGGTTTTAGGCGGGATTTTTCCAATACCGTACCAACTCTCGGTATTTTTAAACGTGTTTTAAAAGGCATTTTACACACAAAAATGGGCACTAACATCACCATAAAAGCCAGTCATAAATTCTCAATGTTATACATACTTTCTCTTCTGGGATTAAAAGCCAATATTAAAGTTGCAGTAAATATTGTGAGCACTGGGAACAAGAGTCCGCCTGGAAACGGACGATATAACAGAATTAGGATAATTATGTATAATATCAATATTATTCCAAATATTTCTTGAAGTACATAAAATGGTATATACGGTAAATTAATTACATAATTTTAAAATACCGAGGAAACCGACTGATGGTCGGTATTTTCCAATACCATACCAACAAAATACCGACTAATAAAATTTGGATACAGCACATGCTTAATATTAATGCAGGAGAAAAATACATAAATACGGCAAATAAGTTCCTGTAAACCATGATGATATGTTGTCCATTCTGTAAAATATTGCTAAATAAACCTGTGACTGGACTCATTTGGACCTCCATGATTTCTTCCTTGTCAAATCTGTAATATTGCTAAATAAACCAGTGTTTGGGATGGGGATGAGTCCTGATGGGTTACATTTTGAAACTATTGAATAACTAACTAACATATAATGCAGCTTCTTAAAAGTGAACTTTGTTCATACATGCACTTCTAATATATTCGGGAATTGCAATTCTACAACTACCCCAGTTCCTGTGCATTCAAAATTGACTGTGTTTTGAATGGATGAATATGCTTTGGAACTCCTCAGAAGTTATGCATTAGTATGGAACCTGCCGACCATGTTCCTATGTAATAATTTCATAATTAATTGGCAATGATGAAACTTTTAATATCCTATAATGTTAGAGCTTATCTTGATTAATTCCTTTTGAGAAAATATACGAATATTCGCAATTCTGCAAGATTTGGAATTGGATTTTTTTTTAACATTTTGTGAACTTCATGTATCATCGACATACTGTAATTGAGGACTTTTAAGTTGGTAAACCGTCTTAAGAATACACAACCAGCAATGGTGGCAAGTGTGTATACTTTGGCCGAAGTATCTTAGGGGGGGGGGGGGGGCCCTTTATTGGGGTTCCTGGTCTAGCCGTTGCCTTGGAAAATTTAATTAACCGGGGTGCGGATGCTAGTTGATTAGGGACAGGTAGAAAATCCAATAATACAAAATGCCCGAGTGGCC
>LR139602.1:0-29660 GCA_900659605.1 Tisbe holothuriae | reverse complement strand
CTGAAAGTGCGGATTTAAGATATTTCTTTTCCTTAAATCCGCCCTTTCATTATTACGAGAAATGCATGCATACCGCTGCAACTGGTATGCGGCATCCCGTAACAGAAACGAATCTCGGCGGGTTGGACGAAAGGGGGAATAAGAAATGTAAAAGTATGTCGGTGTGTCTGTGATTATAAAAAGTAAGTTAGTGTCATGTGATTTATTCAAGAAGGCTTTGTAATCAAAACGAGACATGTCAGGGTTGCCACTTTTTCATATAAAACACGTTTTTCCTCATTCATTATGAGACAAAAACTGTAATTAAATGTTAGCGCTGAACCCGATTTCAATTATCTACCGCTCACATCGGGAAAAATGACGAGCGCAGTGACAGCTTCTAATTTCGGACTCTTGTTTGTTTTACTAACGATACACAATGAATTAATAATATTAATTAGAGCCCATGCGACAAATAGCAATTAATCGAAAGCCAGTTATTTGTGTGTTTTATTGAGTATTAACAACATTTATTGGTACAATAATAGACTCAGGTGCTAAATAAGGAAGTTGGGCAAAAAGGTGCCTGTATGACAAATCCCCCTTCTCGTGCTTCTGACAGCCAAAAAAGAACTCTGGCAAAAGTGGTGATTCATCTTTGTAACTTTGATAGCAATTAATAACATTACCTCTCTCTCTCTCATACTTATCTAGGCAGTGAGGGGGTAAAACTTTTTGGCATGGTCCACACTCCTTCACTTGAGGCTAAACACATCACATCAAAGCACATTTCTCTATAATGTATGAATGCATGTTGTGGTTACTTATTAAGTATGCAAACCGGACAACGGCAGGTTTATATCGGGGAAATATAAAAGGCAGACTGATGGTTGTGATGACAGACCAATAATGCGTTTGATAGAGAATCGATGAGAACGGATTAGATTAGTCTACTCAGGTAATGCAGTGTCGGTATAAAATTGTGTTTTAACATAATTGTGTGTTAAATGTTGTTAAGATTTCAACAATCGTATGTTACATGTTCACTGTTATTGTAAGAAAATCCTATTCCAATATGCTGAATACAGTATTAGTGCTTCTTTACAAATACTCTTATATACCACTAAAAGTACATAAATATACTGTCTTTACCCTTTATATTTGCTTTAACCCTTTAACTCTATTGCATATCTCCTCCAGCATCAAGCATCCCCATATGCCGAACTTTAACGTGACTGCTGGGAATTATATTGCTATCGGTCCTTTGACATGGTTGTTTAAGCACGCGTTAAATGTCTTTCTCTCTCCCAAAGGGGAAAATTCCATTGTGTATAAAACCCTGATCAGGCCATTTGTAGTCAAACGGCCGAATCACTTTCTTTCGTTCTGTGACTTATCATCCTAGCGCCTTTTAATGCACTTTTTACGCACATGCCTGCATAAAAAGCACACACCTACTATGTCTAACTGAGTATTATTGTTTGAAAGATATCTTCTTACGTGCCAAGGCACGTGAGAGGAATTATTGAGCACCTTTTCATATGTATTGGAGAAGATAGGGTTTCCTAAACATATAACATGGGATTAGGGTGTGGTTTATGCTTTGGCAAGATGACTAAAACCTTTAAATTTTGTACAATAGTCATGTTTTGCTTTGTAGAAATTATATTCATGCATGACGCGCTGCCGCCTCGAGTGATTTCCAGGCAACAAAACGATTTTCTTGGGACGCCATTTTGGAATTTTTGTTATTTTCCCCGCGTCATATTTCATCTTTGTCGTCGACGTCTTTAGAAAACGACATATTTTGATGCTGAGTCCCAAAGTCATAAATCCGGGGATTAATAGCACGTTCTGAAGGAAAGGGTGAGTAATATTTACGGCCCTGTTCAGGTCATACAGATGGGGGCACAATGGTTCCATAGTGGAATCTATTAATACACAATGGTTATATAATATGAGTACATGGCTCCATAATAAAGCACCTTTTCTGGGAAGCTTGAAGCTACTGTGACCAAGAAAACCCTGAGAAAGATGAAGGTATTCCAACTCCGTGTTAAAACAGGAGCTGCTGCTGCCCCTTTTATAGCTTCTTTCTTTTGTCTGGACTAGCTTATGATTATCCAACAGCAACACCAACGCGGGGCTCAAGGGTGGGAAAAATGTTGCGTCCGAAAAAAGGGTTTTACACTTTTTGCTGTCCCCCCAATTCCAGACATATACAAAAGGAAGACTTTATATTCTCTAAAAGGGTGGAAAAGGGATCCTTTTACCCGTCTCTCCTCCCCCTTAATACTGCATGATCACTGCTGCGTTTTTACAACTTTGTTTTCGCTTTTATGTTCGTCTCTCTCTCGCTCACGACTTTGCAGCCAAAATGCTTAAACCAGGGTCATAATTTTCCTCGGCTACAAAACTCTTTTTTCTTGTTGACCACCCAGGATGAAGAAAAAGAAGAAGACAAAGTCTCCCAGAAATAAAGCTTTCGCAAAAGCAGAATATAAATCTAAAGATGGGCTGATGATGATGATGTAATATAATAGCAGCAATTGTGGATGCAAAGAGGAATAACCTTTCTATACACAGTGGTTATGAGTGAGATTCATTTAAGAAATTAACAGCTAGACAAACAGTATATCATTCTAACCTCTGTATTAATTATCCTTCCAATCTATGGTTATGATAATTAACTAACCCACTGTGAATAATGTTACCTCTAATGAGCATCATCCCAATGTGCGGCTCTCTCCAACGTCGCTGATTGGTGAACAACAACAATAATTTTCAAGTTGGGCGGTTGTTGCATTAAAAGAAGAAAGCGTGGTCTTAATGGGGGATGGATGGTTCAGTCAGGCAGCTGCTAATTTCACTCAAGGAAGGCACTACTTTATTACTTTTATGCCAGTAGAATTACATATATTCCTTACTCTAAAATGTATGTAACTTGTAAGGCACTACTTCATTACTTGTATGCCAGTATAATTACAAAATTGCCTTACTTTGAAAAGTAACTTTACTTAACAAAATGCTTAAATTACTTTGAAATTGTAATTTAAGGTACCACTTGCTTGAGGCTTTTCAGACGCCAAGTTATGAAAAACAACAACTAATTCAGGCAACATATTGTGGGCTGAATAATTCGGAGAAGAGAAGAAGATGAAGTCATAGAGCATAGTTCCTGGTGATTATGATAGAGTGGGTCTCCTTTTTGTTTTGTACCAACGGTTAATGGGGATACCAAGGGGTATTTGTTTCATTTGTTTGCATAGTTTGCTTCTAAAGAGCCAGTTTATGAAATCAATTATGAATCAACCCTTGGTCTCTTATATATTATTAACCTTGGAATCAACCAAGTTAAACAATGTGTTATAGAGTCACAAACAGCACTTTTTTTGCTCTAAATATGTTGTACAACTATGAATTCAATTACGGTTAGACACAGAGCTATAGAGTCACAAACTAATTGTCACTCTAAATATGTTATACAATATCAAAATATGGCATCCCTAACCATGCATCATACTTGGGGCCTCCCCAAAAATGGAAAACCCTCCCCCATGAGATATTACTGATGATAAAAGAAGAAGAAAATAGGTAAAATCCGCTCATTATTCATGTGGCATCCGCCGCAGCTGTGGGAATTAAATTCCTTTAAAAAGTGGGTAAAAGGAATTTAAAGAGGTTATAACTACTCCTCTTCGTCCTTGTGTCCAAGTCCTTTGTTCCCGGGTGGCCCCCATTCGCTAAAATGATAATATTTCCATAGACCACAAAAGTTGAACTCTCTGATCGCCAGCGGGGGACTTCCAGTCTTCTTTTTTATTAAGTCCTCCCTTGTCCGATTCTTTGACTTCTTTATTTTCTTTGACTCTCTTGCGCGTCCCGCTGGGCGTGCTGACAACCAAGAGAAAAGAAAGAACCCATTTCTAGCATTGACATTCCTGACCACACACAGGAAAGAAAAGAAATAGAGAGTAAAGAGTTGTTGTTATTCCAACATTGGGAGTTTGTTCAACTTGGGTGAAAACAGGGTTTAACAAGGAATACCAGAGAGCTACATTTGGTAAGTTTCAGGGTATCTTTATTATCTTTTGTATTTATTCCCTTTACTGTTTGAATGTTACTTTAATTCTTTTAAACTCAAATGCTTTTATTAGAGCTACATTTGCTAAGTTTCAGGGTATCTTTATTATCTTTTGTATTTATTCCCTTTACTGTTTGAATGTTGTTATTTTAAACTCAAATGTTATATTACTTCTTGACTATTACACACAATCACAATGTCCATATTTGGCTCCTAAATTTCTTGATCAAATAGCTTGATGAGTTCCCAATCTACAAATGAACATATGTCATTCAGCCATTTTATATCCTTTGTAAACTGCGTATTGCAGACAAATAGTCGGATCTTTTTTATGTACGTCCTCGGATTGGCAATCGCAGTCATTACTCAAACTGTCAAGTGATATCTATCCTGATTATATATTTATCGTGCTCAGTCTTGTTGTGTTTCTCCTGGGTGGTGGGAGGCCCAATCAAGACGTCAAATAATAACAATAAAATAAGGAGAGAGGGAGAGAGAGAGTCATAACCGTAAGGAGTTCTCCTATGTCACAAAATCCAAATATGTTCAGAGGGGAAGAGACAAAAGCATAAAACAAAAGGGGGTTCGTTCCATATTTTATTGCAGGGATGCCTTTTACCTGAGACTATTATACCAAAAATTGGCTTGAGCATTAGATCAGTAGAACATTCATGTTGCAACCCTGTTACAAGGTGCACACCACTTTCCTCATCTTATGACTTTTCATTCTTCTTCAGCTACCCGCCGAGATTCGTTTCAGATATACGCTGACGTCAGCGTGGCATACCAGTGGCATACCAGTTGCATACCGGTTGCATTTCTTGTCCCACACCAAACTAAAACTCCTTAAATCCGTACTTTCATTAATACAAGAAATGCATGCATTCCGCAACAACTGGTATGCAACGCATCCCGTAAGAGAACAAATCTCGGCGGGTACCCTCCTCCGTTGTGCAAAAAGAAAATAAAGGGCGACGTGAGAGGGTTGGAAAGAAAGAGTAAAAGGAGTTGTTTATTTTATTGCTTCCCATCTCAGCTACTTCTTTTTCTTCTTCTGTGCACCCCCAAAAGGAGCTTTCTTGTTGTATACATTGGACATGTGACCAGAATTCGTAGATATCGTCAAACAACATCTGAGGGGATTTCTTTCCCTTCATCAAAGGGGTTAAAAGGAAGCGCTCAATACACGACACAGACATCGATACGATCAATTCTAGCTCAAGTAGCTCTATCTCGAAAGCATCTCTCTGGAGTCGGCACGAGTGCCAGAAGTTAAAAAGAGAATATCTCGTTATTCCATCTTCTGACTACAGCAACAACGAGAATTGCTCGCCCAAGTTGAAAATATAGACAACTATTTTTTCCACGGTAAGTTGTGGTGACAGCAGTACTGGGAGTAAAATCCTAACTATACAGGGTTGCCATATGACCGAATTGACAATAAAATCTACCAAAAACGACCTAATGTACACATATTTTAATACTATATCCTGCTATAAGATGATCTTTAGAGTTTAAACCTATTTTAGTCGGGTATTCGACCTTGATCGAGTAGTGATGCGCTCGTCTCTTACTGGGAGGGCTATTGAGATGGGGAGAGAGAGACACCGCCAGAGGGCTTCTAAATGTAAAATTCCAGAGAGACATAAATCATGGAGTCATCTTATGATCGGTTGTCGGCGAGAGAAAAGTTCAATTGAGACATTATTGCTTCCCGGGGAGCATTCCAAAGACTGGGGGTTATTATCATTACTACAAGTCGTATTATATCTCGATCAATTCCTAAATCACCTACTAGCATATGCACAGTCACTGTGGCCTGAGGTCTTCAAAACATTAGTATTAATATGTGCTGCTAATATGAAAATCAATGAATTGGAATAAAAATAAGTAAAATAAAATGTAAATCTGCATATAAGTAGTTTAATGATTTTATTCTGCTTAAAATCCACAGTGCCACAGTGGTGTCAGCAGGGGTGACGCAATATTCCCGAATTCCGATCCGCTAATCCGTCTTCTAACCAACCGATGTTGACCTCAGGTGTTGCCGATGAAAGCTAGAACAACCGGCGTGTGACTTATGAGCTGCTTTTTTGCTGCTGCAGTGGAATTCCTTCACATTTGAGATTCTCGACTTAATACAACGGAGACGAAAAAGTCGTTTAGTGAAATTTAGTCTTGGTTGTTGTTGTTGTTGCCGTCACGGGAGCCCATTAGGAGGGCGGTGGCAGGGTTGCCATTTTGGGACAACCTACAAACTATTAAGTTGTTTGTTTGTCTAATTAATAATGGCTCATCATTTCTAAATGGCATCCCTGATTAGCTCCTTTGGGTTCCATGACAAGGAGGCCTTTTTTACCTTTCTCTAACCGGCTGAAAGTTTCCTCTGCGTCTTTGGGGGATTTTCTTCCTTAAACTAAAGACGACAAGTTTTTTAAGGTCTGGCATGCAACTTTTTTACTACAACGACAGGAAACTGAGCTACTCAGGCTCTCTCTCTCTAAGGATATGGTGGCAACACATGTGTGTTTATATGGTGAAAGTCAAGGTTGAGCACAGTGGTCCATGATGAGTTACAATCCGTCAATATCATTGCCATCCGTCTTGTGAGACCACTGTGATTACTCAGTGCAGTGGTCCATAATGAGTTTATATCCGTCAATATCCCTGTGAGACCACTGTGATTAGTTTCCAATGCTCCGATATTGATCCCACTGTGCATTGCAGGAACGTCTTACACACACACCACCGTTGGGGATTAAAAGATCTCCTGTCAATAGTGAGCCCTGAGATTAATGGGGCCAAGGTTGAAGTGAAGAAGAAAAGCGGAAGAGAAATTAATCATATCACAGTGGGTTGGAATGGAATTAAATATTGCAACACAGTGTTGACTGGTTTGTCCTAAAAGGGATAAATAATATGAGTCCTCTGTGAATATGAGGAAGAAGTTTCAACGAGTTTATTATTATTAAAGTTTTCTTATGAGAAGACCACTTAGACTTCCTTTTGTTTTACAGGGTTAAAATTGGCCTTGATAGTTTGATTTAAAGTGGTTTTCTGTTCAATTTTAGGCTGCACTTTGGCGTATTCTTTGCAAGAGTGTTTTCAAAAAGAGATTTACGTGACAATGACGTCTTGTTTTTGCTCAAAATGTAAATGCAGTTACAAAAACATTATGATAATAAAGCGAGATCTTATCACGACTTCTTATTATTCTCAAATGCTCAAATAATATCGCACAAAGCAATCTCTAAAATGACAAACCCTCGTCGTGTAATATGAGGGTTTTTTGGCACTAACAATATGATAAAGTCAGTCACACCTTAGAACTTGTTTCAAGTTGCAACGTCACCCAAAAAGATTTCTTCTCTCTCTCTCTTCTCTCTCTCTCTCTCTCCCCTCTCTCTCCTTGGTATATTTCCGCCTAATCATGCAATGTGTTACTACAAAGAGACCCCCAGATGTGCCACAGCGTTGTTAAAGGCGACATTTTACACTTTTTACGTTATTGTGTAGGGCTAGAAATCGATCAATAACAAGGCTTAAAAATGAGCAAAACACGGCATAAAAATGCGCTGTCTCAAAAGAGCCGACAGAGAGGAGGAAATGGGGAAAACTGTCGATCATGTTTTAAAGGGACGTTTATGACATTTCTCGTTATTGTACGTCCTAGTACTTGAAAAGTGAAGGTGTAATATCATTTAGTAACTTATAAGTTATAACCTAAGAGTGGCAGTTTTATGCATAGAGCTTCTATTTGTCTATTGTAAATGAATCGTTTGTGCATTTTCAAGGCTGATTTAAGCCTTAGGATGAGACTCTTAACGCGTAATCTCCCCTCAATTGCGGTTTTAAGCTGGAATACACAACTCTCCAAACCACATATTTTTCCAGGTGAACTGTCGCAGACTCTTTGGAGATCACAGTGGGTACATGTGAGGAAATAATGTATTGCTTTCGTATTAAACCACTGTGCATCTGCATGCTGGATAATAATAAATGTCATTTATTCCCATATGAATCCGTTGTGCTCTGCATCCCCCAGTATAATCTTAATCTCTCTTCAGAATCTGGCGTAATTACTGAAGTGCTTTTATGAAGAGAAAGAAGAAAAAATGCTCAGCGGGCTTTTAGAAAACAATTTTAAAACATGACAGTGCAGAATTGGGAAAATTGTCGTTTTGTGACTTATTATTATTTCTTCATAAACTCTCTCTGGATATATTGAAAAATAATAGAGACTGGAACAACATTTTGTACATGACTTGATATAAAAACCTGTTGGATTTGTTATTTTGAATACAATAACAGCCTTCTAACGTATGCCGTCGAACTTTCTCGATAATAAAGATATCAACCAGAATCTGTAAAAGGACCTGCAATGACATTTTATATTAAGCGTTGTAAATCATTGTGTGATGGGTTTTAGTATCATTTTATGCACCTCTAAGGCTTGTTTTGTGCTGTAACTTGGATATCCGACCACTTAAATCGGAGAGTGAAAATGAGCTAAAATGTTGCCAACTCACGATCACCTATCGACGGCTATAAAAATGGAAAAAAGAACCTTTCGATGGAAATTTATTCTCTCATCGTCAGATTGCCAAAACGGGACGAAAGAGACGACATGACATTAAAACTCATTTAATGCATCAGGGCTGCCGTTATCTAATATAAAGCTGCTAACATCAACTATGTCGATTGTAGAGCCACTGCTTAATAATAAAGCAAACTATTAAGCTTTTTCGTACAAAATTGAATGTTCTAAACGGTCATATTATCCATTTATTCACTTCATAAGCACCCCTCTTCCTATCCTATCTCCCCACCCGATCGCTCTCCTTACTGATGATGGGTCTAAACTAGAATGAGTGCGCAACATTTTCATCTCGTCCGATTAAGATTTGTATCGACAGTTTTCCTTTTCTTTGGTTCCTCTCCCAGCCAAACATTTTAACTAAAATTGCTGGCATATTGCTTCATTTTTTCGTAGAGTACTGATCTAGCATCTTGCACACAATGGTTATTAAAACTTCCAACTTCTTATGAAGTAAATAATTGAGAATTTTAACACCATTGTTTTGTCGGGATCCTCCTTCTTTCATCCGCCACCTGGGAATATTATTCCAAGTGAAATTGCTCACAACTGGACAGGAAACTGAGGATTTTCACACTTACGTAGAATTGGCTGTCATTGAAATGGATGGGGGAAGGAAGACAAGGATAAACAGACACAGAAATCCTGCACATAAGGCATAATGTAATACTGAGGAAAACCTAACAGACGTTGAAAAAAATAGTAACTTTATGATGTTAAAATGCCCTTGTTTCGCCTTGAGAACCATTTAAAATGTTAATCTTGTCAACACTACTTCTTCATCCACTTCCTTGGCAATCAAGTAGTCTAATCCTACCGTCACATTTTGCCTTAATGGCTCCTGCTTCCAGATACAACTCGAGGAGTTCTCACTCTCTGTGTCGCTCTTTTGTAAGCGCGAAGAAAAAGGGTTTTCATAACTAATGCAGTCTGTGTACGATGTTGTTGATGTGCCTGGTAAGAAATGCCCGCTGAAGAATTTTGCTAAAATGGTGACAAAACACAACTTAGATAAATATTCAGAATTTCCGTTGTTAGTATTGCAAGCTTTATTTGGACAGAAATTGAGTTTGCCTAGTTAACAGAACTTTGTTTTAAGACTTTAATTTAGAAAAGTGTATATTTTTTAGTTTTTAAAATCTTGAGAGGGTTGTGTAAAAATGAGCTCCAAAGCGCACAAGTGTCAACCCAATTTCCTGCTTTATGTCGCTCATTAAACTTTCATGGGTGTTCTTCACAACAACAGAAGCCTCTTTTTAAGCACAAAACTTGCTTTATTATAAAAGGACTTTTTGTACAACAAGGTTAACTTTAAAAGGCTATTATGTCTACGAAACACCCATTGTGTAAACATGTTTTAATGAAAAAGAGACGCCTTGTTTCAATATATCCAAAGTTTTCACTAAGGTATCAACGACATACTTGAACTATTTTTACCCAGGAAAGACTCTTTTAATTGCCTTTCTCTTTAACATTCAGCAAGAAAAGTAGAGTGGAGTGCATCTCAAACAGTCACAGTTTTTTATCTTCTGTCTTTTACGTTGAAGTGGTAGCAGCAGTTTCAGTGCAAATTCAGGGATGCCATTTAGTAACAACGGATAAACCATTCGGATATAACAAAAAAGTTATATTTAATGCCTAATACGTTATAAAATGGCATCCCTCATCTCATTACTATCTCTTGGGAATGGTGAATCTCCTCTCTTTTTTGCCTAATATGCTAATTTATCTCTATCATTATATAGAGTACGTACGTGGAGGGGTGGAAGCAGCGAGATGAATCTGTCCCATCCCTTCTAAAAAAGAACTCAAGAGGTAGAAGAGATAGATCAACAACAGAAGACGATTCTCATTTTTGATGACGTCTTGGCAATACGACATAAACTAATTTAATCATTGAAGCTGGTAAAATATAGGGCTTGAAACCAGCAAATATGTTCATTTGTTAGTTGGATTAATATTCTTTATAGGGGCATTTGGCATTTATCGTCTGGCGTCGGCCTAAAACAAAAGATAACATCACACCATACGCCGTCGTTAATATCACAAAACGAGGGTTGTTGGATATGAAAGCGAGCGCTTCATTAATAAACATGTCTCGGTGTTTAAAGGGGTTGAAAATGAAATTAAAAAGCATATTACACGCTCTCGCGTGCGTGTGTCAAATGAATGATGATGCTTTCTCGGAGGAGGAGTGTGAAATGCAAAGAATGGGAGATATCAGCAGGGGTGCAATGGAAAGACTCTCCTCCGAGTTCGGAGCTCTCCTCCGAATGGGGCTCCGAGCAGTCTCCTCTCAAGGGACGGAAAGTGAAAAAAATGTGCAATCATTTATCAAAAGTTTCGTTTACTATACTCGTAGTGTTGCTAATCCGTTCGGTCCTTCTTTCCCTCGAGGAAAGTGTAAATGGAATTCTCTTCTTCTCCTTTGCTTGCATTTTGTTTCTGTTGCAAAACATGGGGTTTTTAGCTTGTTAATTTTAAATATTTTCTACATTAAACACAATATTTAGTCTTGTGTATGCGTTTTATAGTACTTAACATATCATTCTTCAAAGCAAAGCACCCCTCAAGCCCCAGCCCTCTCTTTTCTCTCTCTCCATTTCGATTCAATCTGAAACAAATTTCTCCCCTCAGTCTCTGCATATGCATGGTAGATGTTTTATGCCAAGCAGTGCCATATTTTATGAAAATAACTCTTGACTGTAAAAGCGCACGAAATTACAGTTGAATGAAAACGAGTTCAAAACTTTTACTGTGGAGTAGTTTTTTTGCAAAAAAGTTTCCGAACAGCCGGGCCGCCCAAAAACTTTTTCCCTTTGCAGAAAATGTGTTCACTACGTCCCTCTGGGAGCTTCTTCAAGGTTTCATGACTCTCGTACACGCAAAAGTACCCTTAAAACCGTCTAATAAAGGCATTAAAAGGCCTCTAAAAGAGCACATTCACGTATGCCACACCCTCCTTCATTTTATGATATTCCTCCGCCAAAAAAGTTGCTTCCTCCTCCTACAAGATTAGAGGAAAAAATGCCCCGCTTAATTACTGCACCAAAAGTCGTCGCTCTTGTTCTGCATAAACTTGCGCCATATTGTCGAGAGAGAGAGAGAGAGAGAGAGAAACAAAAAGTGCTCAAGATTGACGACGGAAAAGAAGCAATAATTAAAAGCTCACTACTCCCAAACTTTTTACCCCACGACGTTCGACCCAGTTTAGACACCCTTTGCGGGATTATTGTTATTATTATCATTAGGGTTGCCATTCTCATACATATTATATAAATACCTGAACAGGAAGAAGAACAGAAATATGAAGAATCTGGCAACCCTGGTCCACTTTTTGCTGCCTCGTTACGCCAGGGTATTACACACACACCGCCAGTCCACCTGCTCTCACCTCAGCTCCGCATAAATATTTCATACCGAACTTTTCGATATCTTCTTGTCATTGTCAAGTTACTTTCTACTGCGCGCGTGTTTACTTTGCTTCATTATATGTGTTGCCCGATGAAACAAAGGCCCAGTTTTCAACAAAGCAAATAGCTAGAGTAGATTGTTCAAAGTAATGATTGAATATAAAGCACAATATGGTATGTAAATTGCTTATTTTTAGGGACTTATGTTTCTTTTGGAAAAGGAGGTCCAGCTGAAGAAAAATAAGCTATTAATACACAACACAAGGCATGATTAATCATCGGGATATAAAGGCTGTTTAACTGGATAAAAAGAAAGAAAGTAGTGGAGGGCTTTAATAAACACTTGAAGGAAAGTTTTAATATGGCTCTACCACCTTTAGTGGTACATGTTCATGTGTAGTACGTAATGGGTGTAGCAACTAACAATCATAAATTATAAGATAAATATAGCCTACAATGTAAGCCAGTTTTGTATACTACTGTTTACCACTATTTTCCATATTCCACCTCTTTTAAAATCAAATCTACATTTTGTTATCTCCAACTTCCATCTGAGTAAAATGTGCCACCACCACCTCGTTTTGCGTCATCATAACTCCGGCCTGAATTTGAATAAACATTTTGACGCAGTTGTCACCGGTTTAAGCAAACTTTACCAACGATATTATCAAGAGACCAGCTTGGTATATCCAGAGAAAATCCATTTAATGCTTTCTACAACAATTTGAGTGTATTCAGCACATTTCAATGTCAAAATGGTGCTTCAAATACTTTAAGGACATTTTCCAGACAAGCTCTTGCTGGTTTTATTATATTTTGGGCTATATGAAATTCATCGTAGTATACTACGACTATTACGTCGTCGTAATACCACGTTTCATATTGTCGCATACTAGAGTATACGAGGATGTAAAGTAGGGCCTAGAAAGAGGGAATATGTCTTGCTATTAATATTGCCTCATAGACTTTATAGCAACAGTACCTGAGTAATGCTCTGATACATACACAATCATGGGCCATTGTTAAGAGGACCTTAAAGTACTTTAAATAGCTAATTTTTGCCATTCTTACGCAAAATCTAATGCATTAAAACAAACCATGGCGAACTTTCACTTGAGATGTTGACAGTTCCACCTACTTTTGTTCTTCATCTCTGCCCTTGGGAAAACGGTGAAAATGTGCAAAGATCTCTCTTCTCATTTCCTTTCTTCTCCTCATTCTTTCTTGTGAGGAGGAGAAAGAAAGAGCAGAAGGTGGTGACATGACTTCCCACTGGGAGAGAGAGAGAGAGAGAGAGAGAGAGAGAGAGAGAACTAGAGTGTATCATTAGAATGCCACTCAGTTCAACCTCCAAGAACTATAGTAATTTCCCGGCATGCAGTTGTATTAATAGTTTCTTAATAATGTCTCATTTGAATGGTTCCTAGCTATGTGTTACAAATTCAATTAATGATAATGTTATGCATCAAATACTACTACACTGTATATTCATTTCAAGATGCCACCTTCTCCTCCTCCTCGCTTCCTCTTCCGTAGTAAAACTCATTCACGTTTGTAGTGAAATTTGACGACCTCCGTAGGGACATTCTCTCTCTCTCTCTCTCTCTCTCTCTCTCTCTCTCCTTCCATGGCAAGGTATGGCAGTAATTTCATCATGATTATGAGCTTATTCATGTGACACACTTAGGACAAATTAATAGCGCTGACAACACAACACTAGAGACACTTCATTTTTGTTCATTAGTTTAATAACGACTGTGAGCTGCACAGTGGATTATGGTAACGTTATTAAAACCACTGTGGAATACCATATTGCAGAGATCGAGCAATTTATGTCTCTATTAAATGCATTAATCTCCAGTTCGTTTCATTTTAGTGCTGCTCGCTCTTTCGAATGTAATAACCATGCGGCCGCTTTGCCCAGTTTTGCAATATTATTACTGTGCAAAAAGAACAACTTTTATTCTGCTATTAAAAATCAGGGCAAAATGTGCAACAATGTTTAATATGAGTAAAGGCATTCTCTATATTTTGCAGAAAAATCAAAAAACTTCCTCTACATTATTTTCCGGGAGGAGTAGGAAAATGCATTCGTGAAACTGAGCTTGCACAAGTCAACTTTGAGGAGGAGCGTGGGTTAACATTGGAGTGCTGATAACATTAAATATCCTTATTTGACTACTGAAATTGAACGAATTGGAAACCGGCAACTGCTTTAAAGTCTTGTTAATCAGGCAAGTATGAGTCAAATAAGCTCTGCTACAGTCTTTTTTCTTTTTAAAGTTTGCTGGATCATCCCTGGTGTTACCCAGGGCACTACCTTTTGGTTCATTCACCAGACACGCCATGAAAGCTCAAGTGCCGCAGGGGGGATTCAAACCCGCGACCTCCTGGGCCGCAGGAACAAGCAACTTGCGATCACGGCTACCACGTCCCCCTGCTACAGTCTTAATGTAATAACAAGAGGACACTCTTTTCTCATTTAGAACAACTTACATGTCTTTTATTGGTTATACTTTCCGCTTATTTAGTTCCTTAAACAGGTCATAATAACAGTTGTGGTGCTTTAATATTTTTGCATGGAATAACACTGTTAACATTGTTTTCATTTCCCTGTAGCATTTTTTTCCTCTTCTTTGTGTACAGTTTTTGTGTGTAGCTATTGATTTTTTAAATATAATAATCTATAATATATGACAATCAACTCGTTCACATTTAAATTGTTCAGTTTTAATCGCGTTAATAACTATAATTCTTTTGTCTCTGGTTCCAAAAACGATATGGCAAACAATGGCAAATTTCGTGGTTTTAAGAGTTTTAAATTGGAATAATTTCAGCGATACCTCGTTCTATATATTTAGTTGACATTTTTTCACATTTATAATATATGACGTTTAACTGCTTCATTTAGTTGTCTCTTCATTACATTTTATTTCCCCATGATTTTGCTTTAACTGTGAGATCGTTGCAAGTTTTTCTGTACCTCATATAACTGTATTTTAAGAGTTATGTCGTTTTGTAAACTATTTTTTTCGTTCATTTTTAGAGAAGGTTTGTTTCATATCATTTTTGTGTGTAGCAGATTCTTTCAAGTGATCGCAGTATTGTTTCATTTGTTCATTTTCTTCTTTACTATTTATTACCCTGCCTGGCTAAAAGAGATGTTTAGTTGAATTGTATTGTTACCTCCAATAGTTTTGTGTATGCATTACTTCGACTCATCATTGTAGCTTAAATATTGTAACAGTTAGAGAGAAGGGAAAACGGTAAAAATCTGTATGAATATTCACTTATCGGTTTGTCTTTATCAGTCTTTTTAACCCGAGTACACCCCATTATTGGCATAGTTGAGCCGGTAGCCGGACCTGTACGTGTCCTGCTCCGGCTGAGGCTCCGTCAGGTTGATGTCCGCCGGCCGCTGCCTGTTCTTCTTCATCTTCATGGAGCCGTAATTGGACGTCTTGGGGAAGCAGAGGTCGTTGTAGACGATGCGGGCGGGGCCGCGGGTGAACGTCGACTGCTGCTGGGGCTGGTTGAAGCCCGGGCTGAATTGGCCGGCGGCGTGGGCGTGCGCGTGGCTGACCACGTGGTCCAGGTCGCCGCCGCTGGTGCTCTGCGTGCGGTTGAGGTTGGAGGCGGCGGAGACGGGCGAGGCGGAGTGGTTGGACACGAGATCGGGTCTTAGACTCTCCTGGAAGAAGACAAGATATGGTTAAAGTTTGCCTCATATAAATGTATAGCATTACTAGAAATTACTTTAATTTAGCAGTCATGTTATGCTCGAAATAACTTTAATGTTTACTTTGTTACAGTTAGTAAGTTAACTACCAATTTTAATGTAATATCTAGTAATGTTCAATATTGGGTGGTTGCAACGGCAAGAATGTGAAAGAGACAAATCTTTGGTATGAGAACGGGCTTTTAACGTTTTCTTAATGTTACTCTCAGTGCAGAACATGAATATTGCTTCCACAATGTTTATTGTCTGGCTGTTTCCTACCAGGTAAGCATGCATGGTTAGCTCTAACATTTAAATATGTTGACATTTAGTGAAACTTTGCACAACTCTAGTTGCATTAAGGAGCTTTTTGGCAAAAGCAGCGCTAAGTGTTCGTGAAGGACCAAGATGGTTATCTATTTTTCCAAGGAGGAGGAAACAGCATCACATTGAATAAGGCTTCCGAAAAACGATGTTCAAAGTGAGGCCATAAATCAGAGAGTGGAGAAAAGAAAGGGGGCGGTGAAAAGACGAACGAACACTCGCTGTTGTTGTCTTTTTACACTTTTTTTAAAGAAAGACATTTTCGGCCTGAAAAGACACTATTGATACGTTTTTGTGCAAAACAGGCAAGAATACATGCAAAAAATGAATGAACGGGGAACTAAAACGGGGTCTGTTTTCTCTGTACCTTTGAGCCTGCAAAATATTGCTGCTGTTGCTGCTGTCCTGCGTACAACGCATCCGGTGGGATAACAGTGTCCAAACCACTGTGCATTGACTTCTGGTGATAGACGGTGGTGGACCCATTGTGGACGTTGCTGGCGTTGCTGCTGTGGGTGGATTCGACGTCAGTTCGATCACTGTTTTCGTGCAAAACACAGTGAGTTCGGGTGGGAGTAAATGAAAAGAAAAAAGAAACGGAACAAAATGAAAATTGGATAATGAACGAAGCATGTGATATATTATGAGTGGACAATAGATGATGGACTGACCATGCGAGGGGTGGTGTATGAATATATGCACAGTGGGCTGGTATCGAATATAAATAAAACATTTCTTGCTTGCAATATGTAAATAGGAAGGTTTATTCATTTCCCATGCTCTATATAATGAGCCCACTGTGATATGCAGCACAATATGAAGGTAGCGGATAGGGTGTTTGCAACTATAGAGTGGAAGTAATTGAGTGCAGCAAAAGAAGAAGGAAGAAGGGGGAGGGTTTGCTAACTAAAAATGGACTTTGTACAGCAGGTAAAACACTTTTTACTAATGATAGCAGTGCGTGGTTGTAACAAAGGCTGTGTGAATAAGCACTCGATATCGATAACAGCTCAGCAAATAGGCTGCGTCATTCCTCCTC
Organism: Tisbe holothuriae; assembly: GCA_900659605.1. Classification (NCBI taxonomy): domain Eukaryota; kingdom Metazoa; phylum Arthropoda; class Copepoda; order Harpacticoida; family Tisbidae; genus Tisbe; species Tisbe holothuriae. The sequence goes on along the minus strand of LR139602.1, from coordinate 12,506 downwards.
CTTACCTTTCGAGATCCGTCGGTTTGAAGTCCTTTTTCGAGGCTGAGCTGCCGCAGCAAGAGCAGCAGTTTTCAGACTTGCAGCAGAACAGGCAGATGAGAAGGAGGAGCAGGAGGATGAGGATGACTCCCACGGCCACAGCGATCAGATGCCCTTGAGATACATGGTCTGAAATATGGGATGGTTAGATATGGTCAAGGAAAGGATAAAAGAGTTATTACCTTGGACAATCAGTCGAACGTCATGGAACACACTCCCATGGTCATTGGTCAGCTTCAGCTGGTAGCCATGGCTGTCTGTCACGTGGGCACCGTGGATGATCAGGGTGGAGATGTAGCAGTCCTCACGGTCTGCCTGTCTGGTCTGGTTCACCATGAAGCGCTCATGGCCAGTGCCGGCAGCAAGGATGATGTTGTTGCCAGAGCCGGAGCCAAGGTCACCCAGGTGCCAGGATTGCTTTGGCATGGGGTCAGCACAGAAGAGCACCTCAATGTTGACCTGCTCTCCAGTGCGGGCACGGACCTCTTGCATGGCAGAGAACTTCATGACCTGGGGCTTGCCACTGACCTGCACCCTGATTGGCTCTGATTGGACAGAGCGCTCTGCACCCCCAAGCATATTGGTTGCCTTGCACACAAACTCTCCCTGGTGATCATATGACACATTTGCAATGACCAGCTGCTGATCGTATCCCCTGATGAGCACCTCATTGGTTGGCATCTTCTGCAGCCACTGGTATCTTGGTGTTGGGTTTCCTTCCGCCTCACAATTGAGCACCGCCTGACCGTTCATCTCTGCAGTAATCACTTTGGAGGGTCCCACTGATAGGATGGAGGGGGCGACTGGAAAAAAGATAATAATAACATCAGATGAAAAGATGAAAGTGAAAGCAGCATTGTGTGCGCATTGCTGCCAGCGCGTGGAAAGTAAAAGTTGTTACAAGTGGAGGCAACATTGTTTGACAGCAACCAAGTGCATCATCTTTCCTCATCAAGTTGAATGCATTGTCTATCCATCAAGCGGGTTGGCAGCAACAACAGAAATAAAAGAGGAGGGGAGATGAAAGTAGCTACTTTCATACTTTTCATCTCCCTTGCAAGTGCACATAAATGAAGAAATCAAGATGAGACAAAATCCCCCTAAAACGAGATTGTTGCATTTCCCCCTTTTAAAAATTGCACTCACACTTGACGTCAATCTCCACATAAGCCGGCTTGCTCCTTCCAAGGGCATTCTCAGCCTCACAGCTGAACACACCGGCAGTGTGTCTGGTCACAGGGCTGTAGTTGATGTCAGCGTCAGCGCTGAAGATCCCGGGCAGACCCTCCTTGCGCCACACCACCGCTGAGGGTGGGTTGCTGTCTGAGATGCATCGGAGGGAAACGGGGTCCTTTTTCTCTTCTAGGTAGTCAAGGGGAGACGTTTCAATGGACACCGTTGGGGGATCTAAAAGGAAGGATATTAGATGACACAAAAGCTTTTTCATTAAATCGGATGCATGTTGTATGTGGACGTGTGTGCGCTTCAAAGAGATCAACAGAACGTGGTTGCATTATGATTGTTCCCCCTTCATGCATGCTTGCCTATATCCAATTTCTCATTGTCATATGGCAACGGCGCGTGTTCACCATCATTATGACATCTCTACGACAACACACAAAAGTAGTACTTACAGTGGATGGTGAGTCTGGTCTTGGAGGACAGACTGCTCTCCAGGGTCGGGTGCTGAGCCACACAGCGGATGACAGCCCCGTTGTCACTCTTGCTGACTGGGAGTGTCAGCCTGGAGATGGACACCCATGTCCTGGATCCCTCGCTGGGTCTTGAGTCCTCTTGTCTGTGACCAGAGCTGATCTCCCTGCTACCGGCGTACCACTTGAGTTTGGCCGGTGGGTTGCCGCCTGACACAATGCACTCCAGCTCAACCTCCTCTCCAGCTGAGGCAGTGACATCATGTCCTTCATCACCGACACGCTGGATGACAATGTCAGTAGGGGATTCTAAACAGAATTAGGGGTTATATTAAGGCTTCTATATGGTTAAAGTTGCTCTTTATTACCTCTCACAACCAGTTTAGCTCCCTCAGAGATGAGCGCATCCTTGGAGGTGAAGCTGCTGGGCGTGACCTGGCACTGCCACACCCCATCATCATACTCCAGACTGGCATTGAAGAGGCGGAGTGAGCAGTCTCCCGCCTCCGGTTGCCCCGCCCACTCGTACTTGTTGAGGTAGATTCCTACTGGTGAGCCGTCCCTCTCCCACCGGCACTCGCCCTTCTTGTCCTCGATCTTGCAGGGGATGATGATGTTGCCCTGGGGGTTCACCTCTTGGTAGGTGGGTTGCTCGACCCACATCTGTCTGGCAAGTGTGCCTGAAAAGGGTTAAACTGTGTTGAAAGGAGAATATGTCGCAAAGCATAACTTAAAATGTGCTAATCCTAGTACAGTAAAAGTACCTTTCTATCTATGTCCTTAAAAATACTTTCTTTCTTTACATTACATAGTAATGAATGCTGCCCAATACCCAGTAATGTTGTTATTAATCTCAGGATATGTTGTCATATCTTGACACTGAATATTGGTAATCAATATGGATAAAAGTAGAACAAAGAAATGTGCGATAGCCATCACCTGCTGCCGCTGCTGAAACCCAACACAACAACTACTTTCATATCTATCATCAATAAAAACGATTCTTTGTTGTATGACCATGTAGAGAAAGTAGCACAATTGGGTTTATCAGCTGAATCTACACCATGCTAAGAGGACTTAGCCAATCATAAAAAGTTACGTGCGCCTTGTAATACACTCTTTATAACGGCTATGTTTGCTCAAGGGTTATATTTATGCACCATTTTTGGCTGATTCATTAATTTCTGCTCCTCAGCCAAGGCACGTTCATCTAGACGTGAAGGTTATTAAGCAATAAATTTAAAAGCCGGCGGCCACTCGAGTTCCCTTCTTCGTCCAATTTAGAAGCCCAGATAAGAAAACTTTGAGTAATTGCACCACATTTAACGACTGAGGGGGAAAACAGGTACTCGAATGTACACTCAAGTTAGGGGTAAACAAGCTGTCAACTGAGTAAATGACCACAACTCATTTTTTTCCTGATGGGAAAATGCTCAAAAAGAAACAACATTAATCCCTTTTTCCTTCTTCAGATTGAAAGATAACACTTTTAATCTGAGATTACAATAATTTCATTTGCTGCTGAATGGAGAAATGAAATGAACAAACACTCCAGACCCATTGTGACTTTAAATACAATCGCTCCAGTCCCATTGTGACTCCAAATTGGTTTCGATATCAGGAATTTGCGACAAAAGCCGAATATGGTTTGATTGAAACATTCTTCACCCTTTTATCCGGGAAATGGTCTTTTCAACTGCAAAACATGTCGCATAATGAACGTTCCCATGGCTTTAAATCAATTAAATTATGCATCTCATTACTAAGGTCACAAAAGTTTTCCCTGTCAAACTCAATCAGTCACGGGAAAACTTGAGGAAGACGCTCGTCATTAAATTGGATCTGACAACAGCTCTAATACCACTGTGTTTTACAGCCCTTTGAGTGCACTTTGCAGGAAGAAAGGGGATCAATTTCGTTTTATGCTCTGAGAACGAGGAAAACATTTGGTGAGAGAATATTCAATCGAGAGCGACATTCTTCGGGAAGAAAAACAAAGAGAGAAATCTGTAAAGACTCTTTCATTTTCAATCAATGAATAGAAGAAATGAGTTTCTTTTCATCCACCATTATTCTTACAATATAAAAATGGAGAGCAATTTATAGCAACGTTTTGTACAAAAGATCTTATTGAGACATCTTATTGTTGTTGTCAAACCCAACAAGAAAGGCAGCTCAGCCCACCGACAACTTATTGATATCTAATATCTGATCGGGGGAGAATAAAGGTCTTCATTTCCTTTTTAGGTCATGATAACTGTATGTTGAACAAACTGCAACGAACCGTTTCATACTGTCTGATGATCAAAGTCTTCTTCCTCTCATGACCCAAAATCGTGGGTAACAATTTTCTTCTTCTTCCAAAGCGGAGACGACGTGATCATAATCTAATGATCGCCGCCGAAGAGAGTCATCATCTCCTGTATCATGAGAAAAAAGGAGTCTGAGCCGCAGCTGCTGCAGGGCACATTGATGAGGGTTGTAAAAACCCCTTGAGGGGCTTCATGAAGATGCAATAATGTCGTTTTGGCATTGTTTATGCTCTTATATGGCCTTGTATATCCTGCTTATTTATTGGTCATGTCAAGATTTTCTTATAAAAAGGGTTTACTTGACAATTTCTTAGTTATTGGCCTTGTTAAGTATTTTCTTATTATGCGCTATAGAGAATTGTAGAGTATGGAAAATATCCATGTTTTAATACCCTTGTGGAGACTATAACTGTCAAAAGTGCATCTGCAATGTCTTCATACTAATCCAATTTACACCTCAGCCACTGGGGAGACCAAGGTGGTGAGACACATTTCCATTGCATTCTCTGCTACTGTCGGCGTCTTGAATGCTAATCATAAGGAAAGGAAGCCCCACAGTCAGTTGTAGCAGGAACACCCAAAAAGCATTTGTTAAAAAGTCTCTTTGTGGGTGGCTGCAAACTATTTTTAGTTGAAAAGCAACACAAGACACGCCTTCCAGTCTTAATTTCTAAAAGGCACATGAATGTTTACAATTGTGGGCTTACCTTGAATGGCGATTGAAGCCATCAGTACAAACTGAATAGCAATCATTGTAATGGTCTTCATAGTGTGTTGGTGTATAACTCGGATTAATGTCTCAATAGTATATTTTCCGCAAGTTTCTGCTTTACAAGTTTATGTCACAATAACTGCACCATGATTTTCAAACTTCCTCTATTTTCACATGCACATTAAAAGCAATTGGTTTTGTAGCACAGTTAGTCATTTCCACTGTATATAATATAATTAGGTTCACTTACGACCTCACTTTTGTAAACAACAAATAATACAATTATGTGCAATATCTTCCTCTGTTCAGTGCTGGAGTCGAACTGAGTCAGAACCAGTTTTGGTTGTTGCGCTGCGCGCAGGTAATTTCTCGTGCGCGCGGGAAGGAGGGTTCTGAGAACAAAGGGCTCTCCAGGGGGAGAGAAAGGGCAACCAACGGCTGATGGCTGAGCGATATGCCAATGGATTAGCAACCACACACCGGTTGATATTTAAGTCGATATTATTTTGCAAAATATCGTTTGTTAAACATGGTATGATGCAAATTTTACAGGACGCAATATCTGCTTTCTGAAAAGAGGATTTGACTATTTTTGACCGTGTTTATGCAAAGTTTATGTGAGGAAGAGAGAATATCAAAATATGATGCTGTTGCAAAAAGCAACTTTTCTTTTGCTCCAGTTTTGTAGTTATATATTTTGGCTGCTTCTTGTGTGTAAAATATTACTTCAACATTTAATATTCTAGTCTTCTACATCTAAGTATTTTTGCACACTGCACACGATATCTTATATTACTAATTTTTGTAGAGACAGTGTTAAAGTTATCAGATGCTAAATTATAAATATTTCTAGAAGTTGGATTATTTATTAAAGCCCTCGACGTTGTAAAATATTGTTATGTATAAAATATAACTCTATATTCTCAGACAGTAATCATGCATTGTTTTTAAGATATGCTCAATTTGGATTAAAATACATGCCAAATCCTTTTTGCCATTGACCTTGTGATAATAATGGCAACCGTAACAATTTGCCACCTTTTACGCTCACTGTCCATACGCTTTTTAATTATTCCTCCGTATATTTGAATTTTCCCGCCAAAATATACACAAGACCCTTCGAGGTCCACAATATCGTGTCTTGCAGTCATTAGGGGAAATTTAGGGAAAGGGGCAAAACGCCCTTTCGCCTTTCTCTCCCGGACTCCGGTAAAGTCATATTTAAGAAAGTCTGGAAATTAAAAAAAGCGAATATTTTCCCCAGTTGATAAAAACACTATGAAAATGATTACATATAATGTGAAGCTATAAAAGTGAATTATTCATGGGGCAGAGAGGGGTATCCAAAGTGCAGGGATGCCACTCTATACAGTAATATAGTGATTTAGTGAAAAGTATAATGTGATAATGCTCTGAATATACTTAAAAACTGGCATCCCTTGTTCTCGCGTGAATGAACCTCCTACTGCAACATTATTTTTGTGTCATAATGATTTTCATGACAAAAGGATTATTCTTGGTGCAATATCCTCTATTTTTCAAAGGAATATCAAAATCTTGGATTGTTAGACAGTGGATTTCATGATGCATACAAGATAGGAAAAGTTATTCTGTGGTAAAAGGCGTCAAATATTGAATTTCTATATTTTGAAGCGGTAAAAAGGAATTGAATCATATACAAATATGACAAGCTAAAAAGCTAGACAATATTTAGAATTACATGACAACTTATTGGCAACTTCTTAAAGATTAATGTGAACTTTAGCAATATATAAACACCGTATTAGCAACTCATAAAGCATGTTTAATGCCAGTACAATCAAAGACCACCGTGCCACTCTCACAGTGAGCTGACATAGGAAATAAATATAATAAATACCTTAATACGTGTTGTCGTGATCCAATGACTCAAAACCACTGTGGATTCCCCCTATGAAACAATGGAACATGCAGCCTTGACTACAGCAGCCTTTTTTGTCCCCAACACAGCACCGGATGTCTGGCATTCGGAGGCGGGAGACTCTCCCTTCGGAGGCGACTCTTCGGAGGCGAGTTAGGGGACAATATCCAAAAGCCCGGTTATGCTTTCTTTCTTTCTCCTCCTCCGTGGCACGTGTCAGTAAAGAAACCGGAAGCTGGAACAAATCGCCGGCAACTTCCGCTACGAGAAGAAACCCCAAGAAAATCGGGGTGCACTGACAGAGTTATTGTAAGGGTTACTTGACATAAATATTCAAAGTAAATAGTTACTTTAAATACCTTTAAACAAGAGATAATTGAAGAATATTACCAACAGATCCAGGTATTATAAGGGATAAAAATCAAAGCTAAAATTGTAATGTTTAAACCCCTGGCTATAGTATTATCAGCCCATTCAAATGTCATTCCCAATTTGCTTTGCACTGAGCTGTTTATCGTCTGCCACATTGTTTCATATCTGACGCATTCCTCCGTTCTCTTTTATGACATGACCGGCGGATCTAAATCGGAAGAAGAAGAAAACGTCTAGCTTCTTCCATTCTTGTTGTCTGATATGATTGAATGACAGCTACAATGCTTTCACATGTTGGGAACAACGATATAGCAAGAAACATAGGGATGGACAAGGGTTACACGTGGTACAAATATAATTATAGGGACAGAATACGTACGGAAACTTAGGTTTACTTTAATATTTCATATATATTGTAATAAGTAAGCAGCAAAAACTTAAACTTTTTTTAATTCGATATTCCCTATACTTTAAAGAGGTAATTTGCCCTTCTTTGTCGAATATTAAATATTGCCGGCGTAATTCACTCAATATTAGACGTCTAGTCTACTAGCTCTTGGAAAACGGAAATACGCTGCTAGCCTTTAGCTTGATGATATCAAATTACATGCGAATTGTAAAATCACTATTTGCAGCTGTCGTTCTTTACTTTTGTCCATTTTATCGGCCTTGATTCTTCACTCAGGCAATTAGAATCACATAAGATGTCTTCTCCTCAGTGCAATGCAACTACATCGGGCAGCTCTGCAGCCAACGAGGCCCCGCCGCCGCCAGACAAGAGGCCCCGCGTTGGCATCAACGTCTCTCAGAAGCTTCTGGAGTGCCCCGTGTGCATGGAGGTGCCCCGAGGAAACATCTTCCAGTGCAGCAAAGGGCATCATATATGCCATGTGTGCATCAATAAGATGGAGAAGGTGTATGACCGAAATTTGGGTGTGAGGGACGTCCGGGTGTGTCCGGTGGCAAGATGTATGTACGATGAAGTAAGCTCGCAGTCACACAGTTAATTTTGCACTGCTATTTAGAAAGTTCATATTTATTACAAAGAAAGACAAGATAATGAACCTAATGTTCCATGGATAGATAACCAGAATCCGGTTTCCGTTTGCCCGGATTTTGCAAAATCCGATTTCGAGATTGAAAATTACTACACAAATGCAATTTCAAACACGATTGAAATCGGATTTCAGCGAAATCAGGGAGAACGGAAACCGGCTTCAGGTTGTTGTAGTTACATATTATATGATTATTACTATATTTTTCTAAAAATAGCCGGAGAGGCGATCCTTACTGGCTGAGCAGATCGTAGACACATCTGGCTACGTCTTCCCATGCCGTAACGCTGGCAACGGCTGTAACTTCACAGTCGCTAAAAACAGCATCACCAGGCACAAGTCCGTTTGCTTGTATAGAGATATCAATTGCTTGGTGATGGAGTGCGGAAAGTATGAATGAACTATTCGTTACTGCTGAACATTGTATTATGTATTCTTCGCAGGGTTCCGCGCAATGCTCTCGCCAGCTATTACGACTCTCAACATCAGAAGCCGGTTTCCGTTTGCCCGGATTTCGCTTAAATCCGATTTCAATCAAGTTTGAAATCGTTTTTGTGTAGTAATTTTCGAAATCGGATTTCGCGAAATCCGGGCGAACGGAAACCGGCTTCAGATCTGGTTCCCGAACTGTTCTCATGCATCAGAAAAATTTACTGAAGGACATAGCTATAGGCATGCTTGGTACCACAGTACATTTGAAATGAAAACTAGTGAATGTCTCACAGAAAAGTGATTTTACGATATTTAAAATCAATATTTGCCGCAAATAGTAATTTCCTTTTTTTAAAAAATAATATTTGCTAGGCATCCCTTTTTTATTTTAGGGTACTACCTTTTCAGGTTCATTGCAATAGCACGCCGCACAAGGGCAATTTGTGTGGCAGCTTTTTGCCGCATTTGAAAAATCCCAAATCCCGGGGCCAGGATTTGAACCCCAGCCCCCTTGCATTGGAGTCTCGCACGCTAACCATTCCACCACGGGCTTTTGCCCGGTTTCCTTTTTGTTATTTCAAATGTAATTTAGTAATGTCTTCCTGTTTTAAGACGATAGGTCCTTCATAAAGACAACAATTACCGTGGACCAGAGGGAGCTGAACTTCTTCTCCAGCTTCTTATTGACCACCCAATCCGTCATTTTCGTCGTCAAGGCCGATTTGGAAGACCCTCACTTCAACGGTCTAGAATGCAAGATTACCGTGACTATCCCAACTGTTGGCGCCCATCAGTATCAAGGCCGCATGTACGACCTAGGGGCAGCCATGAGCTCGGTTGGAGAAGGACAGTTTGGGCTCTGCATATCAAAGAAGGTGGTTCAGAGTCTGATGACTGGGGCTGAGGTGACGGCAACGTTGCCAGTGACGTTTGAACTTGTTAAAAAAGAGTGCACCGATTAATACCGCTGATTTTAATATTTTTGTGTATGCTGATTGCTTCTCTCATGTACAGTTTAAATATATTTCAAGTAATGACAATTAATGAAACTTTGATGTCTTTGGTTACTGTTCAATGTTAGGATTGACACGTGGGTGTAGGGGTTCTAGTCTGCTTGCGTACGTATGAAGTTAGCTTAGATATATGAAGGAGAGGTTGCGTGAATGCGATTTATTCTTTCCGGCGAAAAAGCCGTACATTATATCGTTGCCATATCAGCTCGTCGCAGAAATGGTTCCATATCGTATCCAAATAATCTGTAACAAGAGTATTTCCATTTGTTGATTTTTGTCATTATTATATTTTAATAGTTATTACTATTATACCTGAAATCGGCTGCATAAATATTCAAAAATATGTTCAAGTCTTCTGGCTTGGCCTTCATTAAGAACCTAAAATATAAAGTTTAAAGAAAACTTACATACATATTTTTATTCCCTTACTGCTCTGCTAATCTGCCTTTGGAAACATTATCTCTTGGAATGGACAAGTTTCCATAATCCATCTAAGTAATTAATTGGCTGTTTTATTACAGAGAACTTGTAGAATTTACATTAATACCTTATTAAACATCTCACCCAGATCAGTTGATAAGCTCTCTGTATGTATAATATAATCATACCTTAACAAAAGATCCTGGTTAATAAATTACATACTGTATATATTAAAGGTGTTCATTGTGCAAAATACCTCTCTAAGCACGGCCAGCACAAAATGGAAGTTGGAAGCCAGTGGAAATTTGTCTTCCGGTCAACAGTCACACTATATGAGAAATGACTCAATTTATGTTAAACAATAAATACCAAAAATAAGTCCACTCACGTATTATGATCGGAAAGTTCCGTCTGCACTCTGTGCATCAGTGTGCTGAAATAATCTCCGAAATTTTGATTTATAACCCAATCATTCTCTGTAACACTGAACATAATTAATGTTAAATACTATACAATAAATTTTATTCCTTACTCTCCGTGGTGAACCTTCCTATAATTGTAATAAGATACAATTCTCTCAAACGGATGGCGAGCGACAACAAAACTAACTAAGGAATCCGGATCACTGTGCCATCTATAAAAAACAAAAATTCCGATCCTATCCCACTGCACTGCGAATTTCAATGTCCATTACCTCTCAACCATTCTTTCCACTATGGTATCACTGTGCCTGATCATATCTCGTCTTGAAATGGAGTCTCTGTTTAATGATCGTTCTTTTTCAAGCAGGGTCTGGAAGAGTTTGGCAAGACTGGAGGTGCCCGTCTTGCCGCCACCGCACCTGAGTTTAAGAAGATAATTAAATGATATGAGACAGGAACATAATTTATCCCTAAAACTGACATAAATGAAGTACAATTGAGCAATGGGAAGAATTACATTTGAAAAGTAATTCTTAATTTTTTCGTGCAAAATGTAATTCTTAAGGTAATTCAGGTATAATTGTATGTTATTGTAATTCCTAGAATTACACAACTCTTGACTTGTTGACACAAATGTAATTGTAACTCTTGTAAAAATAAATGTAATTTCCCAATGCTTGAGTACAATTAATAAATTACCATATGATTGGAGGATGTTCAGAAGTAATGACAAATGGAATTGACCTTGTAATAGTGTCAGACTGAAATGTAGAACAGCAATTAGCTCCAATGTTGAATTGCATACTTATAACTGATACGTTTCGTTCCACAGGCATTTCTTTCAAATACTTTGGCGCCCAATAGTCGTTACGAAGACACTCCTAAAATGGGTTGTTAAATTATGCATAACCTAAAAGCTCTACACAATACCCACGTTCTTTAATGTCCTCTGTCTGCCAAGTTGTACCTGAAATATTTACTATAAAAATAACAACAGTACAAAGATCTGAATCTCATTACCGAAGCTCCTCCCTTCTTAATAGCAATGCCATAAAGATATGGCAAGGTGAATGTAATTAATAATACCAACAACAAACTTAGAACAATTCGCTTTATTATTGTTTCTAAACTAGACACACTCAATGTTGCTTTCATTGGGACTTTCTCAGAATGAAAGTTACTACGCGTAAAATAACGATGTTTACCTCTTTGCGGCATGGAAAGCTTTATATTGTGCACTTGAGTATTATTATTAGACCTTGTTATTACAGTACTTTAGCTGCTCGAATCTTCTGTTCTTCCCTGATTTGATCAATGAACGCGACTTCATTTATACCAAACAGCTCACAGTAGCTGCTATCCGATTTGGACGCAATCTGCAATTAATTATTAGTTAACAAAATATCACCATTTGCACTGTATAAAGAGTATGTATTTTATCTCCTTAGTGTACCTGATATCCCAGCACCTTTTTACTAAAATGCCTGAACCTCCCGCTGAGCATAGAATTATCCCCAACCGTATTGACGCACTCTTGCTGAATATCAAGATTCTCCCGGTGCAACTGTTCAACATCCAGCCTGAGCTTGTCCAATCCATAAGCTGTCATGGCTTTCTTGAACTTCTCCTTGAAGTGGTTGTACAGCTGGTAGTCACCCCATAGCCATGATTTCAAGACTTGTCTTGCTTCTGAAGAGAGTTTGCTCTTCATAGAGGGCACAATTGCATTTTGCTTTAAGAAGTGGACATCTGATAGCTCCCAGCAGAGAAGATCTCTATATGTTAACAGCTTTTGTACTCTTTAAGGAAAAAATATTAGTAATGATAAATCAACTGTCCAAATGATAAGAATTCTCTAGCCAAAATTGTAACTCTTTTGAAGAGCCAAGGAACACTTTTAAAGTATGTTTTATTGTCTGTACTGATACTATACAAGGCTTTCAAATGCTTCTTTCAAGGTCTGTATAGAATTGGAACAGACTATTCTGTCATCTTTTGCTTCTAATCATTTGGAAAGCCGAAATGTACCTTAGCATAATTATGGATTCATCAAAGTACTCAGCAATCAGGATCAGGTCAAAATGTTGTTCAATTTGAGTAATTGCCTTATTTATGGCCGTTTTATTGCCGAAATCATTGGCTTGGACACCAAAGTCCCACAGAATCTAGCAAATACA
>LR139601.1:0-29698 GCA_900659605.1 Tisbe holothuriae | reverse complement strand
CCGGCTCGTTGAACAACCAAATGTATTTGAAATATTAACAGAAAGACCGCTTTAGAAGTCTGCGTAGGGAGTAGCCTAATATAAATGTCTTGATTGTACATATTGAGGTTTATGACCTAGAACGGCTAATAAAGAAAGAAAGAAAGATATATTTACTCTTTAGAACCAACTTAGTAAAACAATATTCTAGGCTATTAGTTTAGTAATTTTGCAATGTTATTTCCATTAATCCATGTATACTCACTAACTGTTACAGTTTAAAATATGGCAGTGCTTAAGCAAGGGTAGATAAGACACCCAATTTTAATTGGTTAATTTATTACGGTTAAACAAAAGCTTCCCTCAAAATACGGAGGCATACACGTTTTAACCATTTAATGATGTGGGGATTTTTTACCCAGGAAGAATATTTTAGATAATTTAACCATCAGATCGGCCGACTGGCGTGCACGGCTTCCCCGTTGAAAACCACTTCTAAGCCTTTTGAGATGAAAGAGTACTACAATGAACTTGTTTGCTAGGCCGTTTTCAAACAACTCTCTCGTCAGAGGGCGACAGTCACAGACTCCTGTGTGTGGAGATTTACTTAGTAAAACCTCCACTCAAGTTGCCCTCTGACGAGAGAATTTTTCGAAAACAGCCTAGCAAACAAGTTCATTTTTATGTTCTCTTCTGCGACTTTTCTCTTTTTTTATGCCGGCTTAGCATAATTAATATCATGTGTAACAATGCAGGTTGTTGGCAATAATTTTATATGAATTTTGCAGTTTACATCAATGTATATTGTGACATTATTCTAGAAGAAATAAATTTAAACAGCTGCAGTAAATAATTTATTGAAAAGCAGGAATTTCAAAAAAGACTACAGCTAACAAATTTCACAGGCATAAATTTTAGGGGTCCATCCTTTCGTACAGATATCCTTGATCTAATTGTATATTTTAACGGTTTCCTTTCTTGCCGTACAAAGGGACTTGAACTTAATCTTCTTTCGGCTTGACAGCTGCTAGACAAAAGAAAGAAACGTTGAAAAATATAATCGGCTGTCCAAATGATAAGAGATCTGTAGCCAAAATTGAAACTCATCAGAAGAGCCAACGAATACTTTTTGTGATTGTTTTATGCTCTATACTGACGCTATAAAAGTAAATAGGTAAAGGACTCTTTTGAATGATTATTTAAGTTCTATATAGAGTTACGACAAACACATTTTGACTTTTGAGTATTGACTCTTATCATTTGGACAGCCGATATGTCAGCAGGTAAAACCTCATTTAAATAGAAGAAAAGAAACATAGATGGCGTATAATTAGCACAAGCATTTTATGTAAAAAAATCTAAGTATAATTATTGTAGTAAATCGAAGTTGGAAATGTTATTGATTGCTTTAATAATGAAGAATCGCATATTTATTTATATATTGTATGTAACCCTTTTCATACCAAGTACAACTCAAAATGTTATGTGTTTTCTCAAAGTTGAATTATGGTTCAGTTATTTTGATATTTAAAGTACAATCAAAAGTAACTCATGCTGTTCTATTTCACAACATTGCTTGTTGAACGATTTTGATCAAATTTATTTCGGTTAAACAATGTTTCCCTCAAAATACGAATATACGGGAACATGTTTGTTTTAACCAATTACTATAAAAATGGCGGAAAATTACCGCCGAATATGCAACCACTTTAAGAGGTCTCCTACACCATAAGGAAGAAAAGGCATTATTCCGGAAAACTTTCAGAAAACTGCCGGAAAACGGAGGGAAAACGACCAGATCTTCTTTCCTTATTCTATTTTAACACACAGTGACTGTCCAGCTTGCGGGCTAAGGGGGAAAATACTAGAAAACTTCTTGGGAGAGAGGATTTCTTTCGGTAGTTTTCCTTCATTTTCCTCCTAATCGTCCTTGTGTAGGAGAGCCCTAAAGGCAGTATAAAATCTACTTTCATTAGTTTTACCATATCACTAAATTAAAGAAGTATAAATAACAGGAATATTGCTGAAATGTCTAGGGATTTGAAAATATGAAAAAATATCCTTTTCTTGGCCTGTAAGTAAAAAAAATGCTTGTGGGGTCACAATATGGAGAAATATGGATTTAAACTTATTGCCTTTATATGAAATGTTTAAAAACGGGTACCACACCAATGAAACGACATAAAACCAAAAAGTGCAATCTGTCATTAAAAACTGGCAGCCCTTAATACCATTTTTTGAAAGATTGTCCATGCCAAGTCTAATGTACTCTATTAAAAATTATGTTGTGTTTCATGCATCATATCAAAATGTTTCATATGTCATCTATTTTATACCAGTCCTTCCATGTGAAGGATTTCACGTGTTTCATGTTTTTCATGGAGTCCTTTAATGCAGAATTGAAATAACATATAATTACGTAATTGTTGTCTAGTAGAATTACACGTATAATCACGTATTATAATGCAGTAATTTTAATAGATGTTTAGGCTTGATTGCAGAAGTCGGACCTGTATGTAGCCAAAACTGAGATCCTAATATAGTTTCAGGCTAACATTGATGTTTTGAGGGTCCGGTGCCGAACCGCTACTTTACTAAGTACATATATTAGTGCTTTTAAAAGTGGATTCTATGTACACTTTGCATGCTGATTACAGAACTAGATTTGGTTTGGTTGTTTTTCTTTTGAATGTATCCTTTCAAGGCATTTTTCATAATTTGGGAGTGTTTACTCAGTGTTATCCCATATAAGTGTCCAGTTTATTTCTGCATGCAGGCCTATGCTGACCTCAGGAGGTACCATACAAGTTTCCAGATTTTTATCTAGCCTATTTAGGGTAGAAAAGGTCGAGTTTCGGTTCGAGTATCCAAAAAAACCGCTACTTTCCAAGGTTGGAAATGTAAATTTTTCTTATTACTATAACAATACTTAATAACCGCTACTTTACTTTTTTGATGTTTAAAGCGTCTTTTAGGCCATGCATCTCAAATTTGACGTCATATCTGAAGAGAGCTCACCGAGAGCTTTCTAACAAGCACTGAAACATCTACTTTTGACCCATTTTAAGACCCGTAAGTATGTCCGGACAAGAAACGACATGCTTTCTGTGACGCAAAACAACGATGCGCTGCAGTCTAGAGAGCCAGACCAAGAGGCGCGCGCATGATAGTGCTGAATTCGTTCAAAATAAGTCAGCAAAGTACAATTGCAACAACCCTGCTGTTAGCAAGAGAGGGGAAATACAAAAAGGAAAGAGAGAGGGAAGAAAAAGAGAGAGAAAGAGGCAGACGCAGAGAGAGAAAGCGATATATATGTGTTGGAAACCTTAACGAATTGCAAGTTGCTAGCATAGTTGTAGCAGTAGCGTAACTTCCTTTCATTCATTAATGATTCGCCTAGATTTTGTGAGAATTGTTTTTGGTTGTATCTATTAAGTCCCATAATATTATAGTTAATATAAAGAGGAAACTTCATTGTTCCTCTGCGTATTTATTAACTTATCTATTTTACAAGCTACCCAGGTTATAAGAAAGGGACAGAATTCAAAAGAGATTTGCGTGCTTACAGATTGCGCACAGCTGACTGAAAGCTGAGCTTATTAAAGATTTATGAGACTTTAGACGGGAACAAATCATTTATGACCACGACCCCACGAGTTTACTATTATACACTCGTTTATGGCCTTATGGGACAGGGAACCACCACCCCTTGCATCCCATTGCTAGCCAGATAAATGTTGCCAATTTGTAGAGTAACTTTATCCCCGCCCCATGCGCCATGGGACTGGGAGAAAACTCCTTTACAAAAGACTTCCCAAGTGAAATACCCAACTGAGGCCTCTCTTCAAGTAGTTAGGCTGCTGGACTCAATACTGTTCCATGTAAAATCTTCTGAAGGACGATGTCATATAAATAACGTCCCTAATTAGCCCGATTTCACCCTGAAGGTCTTCTCCTTCGCCGCTGGGACGGAGTTTTTAAGCTCGATCGACAGCGCTCATTCATGGCCTATCTAAACATGCGCTCATTATATAATTGTCTTCTTCTTTATTAGTAGTGTTGTTATAGTCGCCTTAGTTGCCCCAAGGGTATATAAAGGGATCCGGAGGTACTCTCTATTACGACAAAATTTGATGATAGTACCCGCCTAGTTTAGTTTAGTTTAAAACTGCAATCCCAGACTTGTTCCAGATTCGTTTCCAGATTCGTTTCCAGATTCGACTGTTTGAATTAGAAGAGGTTGCGAGAGAGAGTGTGTGAGACTGGAAATGCAGTGTTAAGGTAATACAAAGTAAGGCTAAAGATGCAGTGTTAAAGTAATACAACTCTCTTATAAACGAATCTGGAACGAGTCTGGAAAACCGAGTTCGGGAGAACTAAAAATTTAAACTAGGCGGGATTGAAACACCTTTAATCGTGTCCTTGTCGGTTTTTGCACCTCTTTAGCCAAAAACAAGCTTTGAGCGGGAGGAAAATTGCCGCTTGCTTCTGACCCCCAGACCAGACCGTGTTTCGATTAATAATAACAGCCTTAAACGGTAGCGTGAGAGATCAAAATGCATTAAAAGCTTTTCTTTTTTCTTTTCGATTCAAATGTCCGGCTTGATGTCCATTATTTAACTTTTTTTCTTTCCATTGGCTGGACTTGTTACAAAGACGCGGCGGCTACTGAACTTTAGTCTCCGCCGCCACTCTTCTTACATGACCATTTTCGGTAAATATGTTCTCTCATACGACCATATTTTCCATAAGCGCCGAGTCATTGCGTATTCAGTTACATTACCTCACATTGTTGTCAGGCTCATTTTAGTTGCTACAATATCTCACAATCTGTGTGACACATGAATTAACCGTCATTGGCAAGGTGGTAAAAAAAGATTAAAAGTCATCGTTTTGTCCTGTTGGGGCTAATTTGAGAATGACTTTAATAATTTATCATTCGATTTGGAATCGAATGCATAGAATAATTTGTATGTGTATCTGTCCAAGGTCAGTTTTTGATCGCTTTATTATCCCACTTTTCTTCTTCTTCAATCTTTCGCCGCCCGCAGAGTCAAAGAAGTTCTTTTCGATCGCAAAATATGCCCGGGAGCGAAGTAGATCGACAGACAAATGTAACACTTACTATTGACAAATGATAGGTTTCAACACTTACAGAATTAGCTCTGAAATGAGTTCTTCTTCTTCCTCATGTTCTGTTCTCACGTTATATAAGAGCTGGAGGCAAGAAGAACTTACTTTTGTTCTTCCAATTCAAAGTCAATGTCATATCCAAGTCTGTGAATATAAGAACTCTATTCATGACCTGTTTTAAATTGATTGATCGTGTTCAAAGTGGAACAAAGTTGTCGAGTCTGGATTATTTCATCAAATGTAGGACGTGGAGTACAGAAAAAAATGTTGCTTAGACAGTTGTTTGTCCAACAGAATTGCACTTTGTGTTTAAAATAGCCCCCGATGGGGGTAATTTCTTTCCTTCCTGGCATGCAAACAGGGCATTAAAATATCAAGGCCTTCAAAAGTGGTCAAGAAAGATCAACATGTAAACAGATTCTTATTGAAACAAGTAGGCCAATATTTCCTCCTTCGCGGAAATTCATAAATCTTTTCTGCAAGAGTATGTATTATAAAACTTTATTTCGTCCTAATTCCACGTTCGAGTTCCTGCCATTGTCTCTACGCAGAAAAAACAGTGGGATAGATAGCAATAATAATCATAATGTGGCCCACATAACATTGTATAATATTTTTGTGGAAACAAACTGGATAGTAATCTATACTTTTTTGTGGTGTTGCTTCTTGAAAATATGATTTTTAGCGGTATATCAAAATATATTACGCTCCAATCACGCAATTCAAATATCCCATGAGGAGGACTTTCAGTGCTTAACATGAAGTAATTAATGCACTTTAATCAGCTTATAATAAACCGTATAATGCCACAATAATAACAACATCCTCAGCTGACGCTCAAGGACGTTTGTAGTGTATATAATTTCAAGCTGGTCTAATTAGCTCGGCAATAAAGCACAACTTGGAAGTGGCAGCAGCAGTAATAATGATACATGGTGTACCGTATGGTTGAAACATTGCAACCGTAATATGTCATGCAAATTACAACGCTGTTGCCTCGTGTCAGCACAGCTTTATTGCCTACTTGAGTGGAATACCGTGTTGTTGCGTATCCTCAATTTCAGGATAATAACGTAATAAAACCGATGCATGCATTCTTCAAAAATCTTTACTCTCGTATATGTACGTTCTAGGAATGCAGGTTATTTTTAAGGAGGCTGAACAAACACAAGGCTTGAGAAAAATAACTCCCAGAAACGGGGGTAGAAGCAAAATATATATTGGCAGCAATTAGTTTAGCTTAAAACTACCGTACATTTAAAAAAGAGAGGAGGGGATATTTTTGTTTTGTTTGCTCCTCATGGAGCTAATTTTTGTAACGTCTCTTTTTTCTGTCGCATCATGAGACAGTTAGGGATGCCATTTTGTAGCATATATGGCATTATCAACACCTTAATCTATACATTTTCAGTCCTAAAAGCTTCCAAATGGCATCCCTAGGATGACTGTCACAGCGTCCTTCATTTAGTGCCAACGCCCGATCGAACTCCGCTCTAAGAATGGCATCCTAACAAGTTTCACAATAGGACAATAAGAATGTAGTTAGATGTCGTACAATGACAAGAATAAAGACACACTTTTTCATACACCTTAACGCTTGTGGTTCGGGGTAAAATGGCATAAATTAGGGACGTTTGGAAAAAATGCTACTGCTGTATATATCCGATATTTATAGATTCGAGATTATTCAGGCATGCAGTTTTGTAGGGGTGAGAATCCCCGCCGTTTCGGAAGAAGCCACCCCAAGAAGCAATAACTTTTAACGTTCTATTTTTCTTTCTCCGTCTTCATTTACATCTCACTTCAATATCTTCTTTCTGCACCCCATGTGGACGAAAGAAAAGCGTTGAAAAAGCTGGAAATCGAATACAGCTGAGGAATCATCAGCTTTGTCTTTCTTCTCGTTATCAGCACTTTTTAAGACGATCAGATGCCAAAAATGGCTTTTTGAGGCCATTTCTCAGACAGCAAAGTCGACACCCAGACACATTTACACTCAAATGGATCTATATCCGTAAGACAAAAGCGCATTCAATTTAAGCTCCTCAGCGTCATATCTGCAATCGAGGTAGAGATAAAATGTCGTCTACAAATTTGTCGTCTGCTATAGATTCCCTAATTGTCGTCCTATAATTTTCCACGTTTGTCGTCCTGCATGTTTCCAATTTTGTCGTATATGAACATTTCCATATTTGTCGTCTACATATTTATTCCACTTGTCTCCCTCTGAAGTCTGAACTCTGTCAGAAATGATATATAGCATCATTATGAAGAGTTAGCTGCCAAATTTGCATATTAGTAGGAGTTTTGTTATCCTCTAAAGAATCATTTATAAGAGAGGCCAAGTAGTCCTCTATAAATACTATTTATAGAGGACTACTTGGAGAGGCATTACTTTGTTAGACGTAAACCACATGTCAGTTGAGACTTGATACATATATTAGGAAATAGGAATTGGATTTTTAGGCAGCTTTACTTTGTGATGTAATCCCAATAAGTTTATATGTGACCGCACACTGTCCATTACTGTATGTGAATGCATATTAAAACACCCTTGAAACTATTAGGTTAATAATAACCTTGACAATTTAAATGTATATATTTAATGGCAAGTAGGATAACGACCTTGTGTTTGCACATAATCTGATTTAATGATTATGATGCTGAAGACATTAGTGGATTCTATGTTAGATGACTTTTGTGGAATCTATTTCAGACGACTTTTTAGGAATACATTTCAGACGACTTTTCTGGAAAATATGTCAGGACGACAATTATGTAGACGACAAATGATGACCAGGTCCTGCAATCTACTTTTACCCTTATTGATCACAGATCCACCCTCATCTCTCATATTGCTTTTTCTGCACCCCTCTCCCATCCCTTTATGTCATCTTATGCTTATGGCCTGAGCGAAAGCTGAGCTACGGAAAGCCCAGAGAGTCATTCCGATAATGTCATCGTGTTTCCGTAACCCGGCTTTAGCTCCAATATATTGTAACGAAGCGGTCTTGCGGGACCGATTGACTGACTTTCACGCCAAAGGGGTTTGCATACAAGAAGGGTGCAGATGGTATTATAAGATTTTTGGAACCTGGAAGATATGTTGATGGATTTATATGAGACGTGCTCCCGAGGGATGCGTTTATCTGTCCGCACACTGGGTAATATCTTGCGGTAATCACAGTAGTTTTTTGTACATTCGGAATTGTTTTTCCATGCAAATCTGGGATATGCGTTCAATTGTAAATAACGTTTCAATTGTGTATCGAAATGTAAATATTCGGAGGGAGAAAAACCCCTTTTACTGCCATTGAAGGCTTTGAACGTCGTTGTCGTTACAATGACAATAGAAGATGTTTTGATGCTGAGTTAAAGCAAGGGTAATTTGACTTCTTAATGGCATCTCTTCCACCCGTCTTATGGAATTCAAACCATTGTACGGTTCGCTTCACTGACTCCCTTTAAAGTTGTTGCCATAGATGCTGTTTGAAATTCTTTACACCACACAATAATTAATATACTGCAGGAGAGGCAAAAAGTGTCTTGTACATTTTGGCTCCTTGGCTCATTTTCACCCCCTAATGAACATTCGTTGCTTTGTTCTCTGAATATATATTCACAAAAATGCTTTGGAATCAGCCATGCATTAAAATCTTTTTTCCCGGGCAACACATTTTCGCCTCAAAAGATCCTTTTCAGCAGAGCTGTTTATCCCACACATTCACAAATATCTTTGGGTGGCCGGAGGAGAAACAAACTTTGTAGTAGCTGTCGAAACGAATTGTACCATCGAATAAACTACAAGTTAACGAAAAAATAATTCAGAGAGTAGCAAAAAAACTTCCCCTATAACTGTCAATCATGCAACTTCTTGCAGCCAATTTTCTTCTTCCACCCTCTCTCACCCTGACCAAATATAAAACTTCTTTCCTTTCCAAAAACAACACCTTTCATTTCGAAACCTGCAACGGTCAGAGATTTCCCAACGGGGCCATTTTCAGACGACATGGAATCGTACTGTAGGGTCGCCAGTTTGGATCAAATTTGCACACTTTTGACTCAACATGAAAGGAATTTGTTCCTATATTTAAAGAAATGGCAACCCTGACTACAGTAAGCGTTGGCTGGTACTTTTTAGACTGGCGCTGACACTCTCTCGACAAAAGTTATGACCGCCAAGAAAAAGGGGAATAACCTCCATATGGACCTTACCTAAAACAGAGAATAAGGGATTACATTAAACATATTTTATACATGTTACATCCTTATTTGTGTTGTCGTGAACCCCCTTAAGACGGGGACAATAAATTCGGTTCAAAATCCACCCCTTATAGCAACGTTCAAAGACCAATTGCTTTCTTTTTCTTCTGCTCCAGTTATATATAATTGAAGCAAAAGGATTGTTGTTCAGAGCAGAAATTATGACCCTGTTCTGAAACCGGAATCCTCATAATTCGCCCACACCCCACTTCTGAAACAATTGTCTCTTGCGCGCGTTATTTCCAACCCCACTCTAACTCGCTTTTTATGGGGCAGCAGCATCTCCAGAACGAACAAGAAGAAGTTTCTTGGCAACCTGATGATGTCTAGAAAGCCTAGATTGGAACGAGTGAATTAAGACCTTCTTTCCCTTCCGGTCGTGGTTTTAGTGCATGTCCAAGATGTAGGGGAAAGAAAGAAAGAAAGAACCCTCCTTCCTTCCTTCCTCTCATCTATTCCCTTTTTATTTTGCACGCAAGATAAAAGTAGAGACTACTGCTACACTCGAAAATCCACCCCCGGAAATAATGGAAGAAACTCGAGCTCTTCTTCGCTCCCATCGCCGCAACATTGCCATTTTCATTGCTAGTGGAAATAATCATAATGTTCACCAGCGTCGTCGTTGTATGTTGTTCTTACATCCAATGGCGAAGACTGAAATTGCACTCATAACTTTTTCCTCTCTTCTCCTCGCTCCAATGCGAAAAATACGAGAGTGGGGGAGAAGAAGGAAAGTAGTGTATTTTACAGAACTCGTTGATGCGAGAACAATTGATATCCCTTGCTAGGGAAAGGAACGCACAAACTCGACCGCAGAATAAAAGGGATATACATGAACAAAGCTCTATTTATGCACAATGTTAAATCTGCATGGGAAAAAGTTTAAAAAGTGGGACGACCCCCACAAGGTAATACTGATCTATCCCTTATCATGCGAATATGATACTATAACAGCAATTGGGGCATGAGATAAGTAGGCTTCTCCTTTCCATACTATCTCATGCAAATTGAATGAAAGAGAAATGTCCTCCCTTTTAAAAAGTCCCTTTAAAATAGAAATGGGAGCAAGGCCAAAAAGGGAGGATGTGTCATTCAGCTCGTTTTTCTGACACTTTTCTCGAATATATACATTTTCTTTCTCAAATCCCATGAGATACGAACCAGATTCAATGCCTTTAAAACGGAAACTGCTTCATTTTTCCCGGTCCAAAAATGGTGTTGCTACGATTAATATCATTTTGTACTTCCTGGCTTGCTTCTAGCTTTCTTAGAAAGGTAGTGCGACCGGATATCAAATCATGAATTCCACGATTATTGTACAAGAGACAAAAGCGCTTGGAACGCAGCAGCTTGTTTGTGTGTTTTAACTCTTTTCTCTCTCTGTATGACGCCGACATGTGTTTGTAGAAGAAACAGCTCAGCAGGTGAAGACAAATTCCAAGACAGATGGCGTAAGAACACATCTTTAAATGTCTTTTTTTTCTGGCATTGTCACCAATTGGTGGACAATGGACGTTCAAACGGCCACGCCTCCGATATAAATAATATTGGATCTGGACCAAAAGCATGATGATGATGGCAGCAATTATTATTAAAAGCCGTTGTTGCTTCCTGCCAGAAAATGTATTGAAAACATTATTATTTCATATCTGGAGCACAAAATGTATCTGGTCTGCATTTAATAGCGTTATATTTGGACAGCGGTGACTCTGCAGTAGCACCAATTTTAGGGGCTAATATCGCTTGATCATTGGCTTCATTATAATCAGAGCATTGGACGGCAATATGTATTATTTGGCAGGCAACAAATGAAAAACGGACTCCCGTTTGAATCGTTTCCTGTTCTAAAACATGACTCTATTTAGGGTGGTTTTGTGTCCAGATCGGAAGGGGTGATTAGTGCGTATTTTAACCCTGTTTTAAACCAAAAGGGCGTTTAATTCAATGTCTATTACAATGCACAGTTGTGTCATTTACCATTCATTGCGTGTCTAGTCTCAGTCAGCTAATGGCTTTTTAATCAAAAGTATGTGTGTAACGCTTGTTGATACGAAAGTCACAGATGTGTTCCCATTGATCGGGAATATATCACATTTAAACCTGCTTTCTAACTCCAATTCCAACCCTTGTATCTGACATTGCATGCCGGTGAAAAACGTCGATCAAGAGACAACGAAGCGCACGAAATGAAGATCATACGACAACATGCACGGACTGAAACCGCAGCTCGGAAGCGTCATATTAGCCGGACCATTCACAATAGATGACTAAAAGATTTCTCTTTTCAGGAATGTACTAGAGAGTCATCAGCCACGCTACAATGAAGGAACAGTCGCATTAGTGATCTGCAAACGTTAATGGCGCTTGCGGTTTGTCTGCTGCTGTTCATATGTGTACGCATATGAAGCTTCAGCGGAAGGGTGGAGAAGGAAGAAGGAGATCTATTATTTTCCCCTTTACAATCGCTCTGGATGGCCAAACAGCCGTGGCAATGATGGCATAATAATAACCCCGCAAGCTTCTGTGTGCAGATCTGAACAAGCCAGGTGTGACTGGATGTGGAGAATAATGGAGCAGAAGATATTGTTAAATAAATGCCACAAGTTGGGTGTCATTTACTGTTTGAATCGCATGCTTTAGTCATATTTTGGCAAGGAAAAATGCATAATTTTGGCTTGTTTTCTTCCTAAATCTGAGTCACCAACTTTCTATGAATGATCCCCTTTCGTGTCCCAGACACCACCGTAAATAACTCGTCTAAAACAAGAGCTGGTCGCGACAAATAATGATTAGTGTCCTACTTAGAGCTGCTGGAGGAATATTTGCTTTCACGGTCGTATGCTTATTAGGGCGGGGCGTGGAAAAGATCAAATTAAATACGATTTTATACAAATAAAGTGTGTTTACTCAATCTATAATTGTTGCACAACTCAGGCAAAAATTCCCTGCCGCATTTCGAATCATTCAGGCATAAACAGAGATTGTCATATAATTACGTTCTAGGTGTGTTCCTTAAATTAAATAACGCACAGTGAGGTCGCGGATTGCCAAAAACACTCGGAGCGTGAATGACATTCATTTTTGGCAAAAATAACAAAAACCAAGGGGTTGCAGTCCGAAAAGGCATTGAACTGTAAAACTCAATTACCATTCCAGAGATAGAGATAATCGTAAAGAGAGCAGCGATCAAGCAAGGAGATATCCCCCCATAGCAATGGCAATCAGAAGAACGGAGAAGGAACAAAATCGCGCCCTGACATGAAACACATTTTCTGGAGAGAACTGTAATGCGCGCCTTCCACGAAATGAGCTCTTGTTGTGCCGAATTCAGACTCTTTTTTTCTTGTTTTGTCAATATCACACAGACTGTGTTAAAAACTGCATGATATCAAAAGAAGGGACTTTTTACTCCGCTCCGCCTCTCTGCGGCCGTGTATAGTTTACAGCCAACAGCTACAAGGAGGGGGATTTTTCTTTTCTTGAGGGTAAAATTAAGGTCTTTAAAAGTCGTAGTAGTAGTGAGTGTACGACGACATAGTTGTGGGAAAAAGTTTCTTTGCAAGTCCAAGGTCAGCCCACGGCAGTAATAAGTCACAAAACTACTGGCTGATGATGATAAAATGTATGAATAGGTCTATGATACCATCATCAGAGTGGTATATGAGGCTCTGGAGACACATCTTTAAGGTCTCTCTTTTTAAAGTGGGCTGGCAATCAAGAAAAGAGATATAAAGATTATGATGAAGAACATCGTTATATGACACTGACTATGAATAAGAATGTCTCTTGTATTACTTGTCCTTCACTCTATAACCATCTCAGAGTCATTTTTCCACGTTAATTATTTTTCCGTTAAAACTGTTTACCAGCAACAACAAAATAAAGTTGTAAACGTTGGATTGATGCCCGAATATGGAGATGGAGAGAATGTCAGAGAGATGCGAAGAGAGAGAGAGAGAGAGAGAGAGAGAGAGATCCCATTCAAATCCGTTGCTTGCAAAACGAGCCATTGATGAAGTAGTTGATGACCTTTTGGTCCCCACTTTGTCAGTTTTAGGGACGATAGATGTAACATTAGACTCAATAAAGCTGATATTGGCAACCCTGATCAAGTCAACTATCCGCATGTCCGATTTCAATTGACGTCATAAAAGCCATTTTTAGCAGCCTTCAGGCAAGGTTAAAGTAAGAAAAGTGCAACTCTATCTCTCAATCAGGATATTTTATACCGAGGAGTATTTCCCAACCCTTTTTACGCATAAAATGCGTCGCTATGACAATATAAAGTGGCCGTAAGTAGAGATAGTATGTTGCGACACCAGCATAAAACGCGCTATTTTAGCCATCTATTGAGGTCTCGGAAGCTTTTTAACCGTGACAAGTGGAGAATAAAAATCATGTCAATTACCAGACTCTTAAGACTTCTTTTTATATCTGCTGCTCTTTTGTAGTAGATTCAATTTTCACTTCCATTTCAGCTATTGTTGGAATGTCCATTTCTTCGACTTCTTCTCTCGCTACTTTAATTGTCTGAACATATCCGAGAAATGTACGCCTTGAAGAAACCTTTATAATTATACGTTCTCAGCAGTAAAAATAGTCTCCGTTTAGGCCTAATTAACCCCGGTATGTTTATCTTCTAACCCTTACTATAGCGAATAATCACCCTCGCCCGCTCTAATTACCTTGAATTTCTGCTGAAATCGACCGTGAATGAAAAATATAAAGGAGTAAAAATACACTTTTCTGACCCCAGCTGGAACGAGGGCGCATCAATCGTACTCGAAAACTGAGCTCGGTTTCTAAACATCATTTAACCCTACTTTAATGGACATTACATCCGTCTGTAAGCGTTTTCAGTAGCCGGTCCCATGACCACATTTGCAAATGACAAGTAAATTGCACGGAGCGCATTGCTGACATTCCAAAAGCTGGAAAATTACTCGCGCTGGAAACCGTTCTATGTTTGGATAAAACGGCCGGCAGGGGAGTTGCTGAAGCAATGATAATAATAAGAAGCCGGGGTTTCATTTGGGATGACACCTCAGAAAATAAAAGCTTCTTTCCAGGTGCTCTGTATTGTTGCGCCGTTGTCTAATCCTTTAATTCCTTTTCCACCCCAAGGGAGAAAAAGGGAATAAAAGCTTCTAAAGAGTATTTTGTCTGGAACATGATTTTTGACTCCTGTACACATTTGCCGACAATACGGTTTTTCTGTTGTTCACTTTTGTAAGCCATGGGAACGACAAGGAGACGAGAAGAGAAAACGACATTCATGAACACAGTAAAGGAAAAAAGTCAAATCTGGTTATCGTCAAAAGATGAATGAAGAAACCGAAAAAAAACTTCACACTTTAGCTCGTTTTCGTTTTCACAGCTTGATCTTCTTTTTTCCTTCAATCTAAAATAGCAGCATCTTGTGCAGCTCAGCTAGTGAGTCTATTCTTGCCGTAGCTGTGAACTGTCACCAAAGGTCATTACTCAGGAAGAAGAAGGAAAAGGAAGCGTGCATATGCAAGGCTATTCGAGTAACACACAAGCTCATGCTGCCAAAGAAACGGTTTAGGAATACCACTTTGTAATAATATCTAGGACTAATATTGCTCCATGAAATTAGCTGCTAAAAGAGGATTTCGCACTATTAAGGTTTGCCATTTCATTATGATATTATGATTTGCAATTGATCTTGATTAAATAATGGCATCCCTACATATTGCTCTTGGCAAGCGAATTTTTGCTCCTTTTTGTGACACAATGAGACTCCATCAACCTCCGACGATGCACTTTCTCCAACTTTTACCCTCCAGAAATTGACTTTATTCTCCAAATGAATTTCCAACATTGGGTTGCAAAAGAGGGGTTTAAAATGGACACAAAGTCCATGCAATGATGAGATAAAGGAATAGTCGACGACAGGAAATTAACATTACTCTGAATCAAAGTCGTTTTTCAATTCTTTCATGAGAAATAAAAGTCGGACAGAAATCCAATTTGTAAAAGTTTGTACGGGAGAAGAAGAAAAATGTCCGCGCTGCTGCTGATTGCAAATTCAATGTAAGAAAAAAGTTTTAAAACCTCATTTTATCCTCTCTTCACAGAAGCCGCAAAAGTGGGCGTGGCATCCAATATTCATCCCAATTTTAACACCACGGAAGTGAGATGTCAAAGAAAGATCATTTTTTACACATCTGAAATACAAATATGACTCTTAAAGCCTGCTGCTGCAACCCTCATTCTAATGCATTAAAACACGGCTTTTCTACATATTATAAAGCCCGCATGCGTTTATTATAAGTCGGTGTTGTCTTACAAAAAGCCGTATATTATTGTTCTTCTTAGTCTCTCATGCTTGACTGCCCAAGCTATAGTTTTATGACCAAGGCATGATCGCTTTATAAAGATGATTTCCGGCCAAAAAGGTTTTTAAAGTCATGCTTTAAAGAGTCACCGTCGTTGGTTGTTGTTGCTTGCTTGCGGTCTTGTAATAGCGAAATTATCATCGAACACATAACGCAGCCCTGAGGGCAACAGCTTTGATCACAACGGTTTGAGAGAAAACGACAGGGAAAGTAGGGTGATCACAGCACACAGTGGGACGGCATTGGAAATAATATTTTCTTATGTCTAGAAAATATTTTGGGTTCAACTGCCGATTCCGACTGGTCATGAAGTTCATAAGATGTTTTTCGCATGCTCCATAGAATGAACCCACTGTGCATCTGCACCTGGGCCTGTTGCTGAAGTTAGTGAAAACAACTTCCTTCCTGTGTGGCATACATCAGGTTTAAAACTTGTTGACAACGCTCGTTAGCTTCTATTTTTCATGCCTAGTGGTGACAAAACCTCGTTATACATTAGAGACGTGCGGCTCAAGGATATTTGGTCGGGTCGGGTCCGGTTCAGGGCTCAGCCTGCTTCTTCAAAGCAGGAATCTGGACCCAATCCGACCGGTCCGGGTCCGGGTACCCGCATGTCTCTGATTGTACTAAAATTCAAAGAAAATTCAAGCAAAATCCCCTTTTCATCCCAAATGCATAGACAGACATATTAGACTAGAAACAACACGACGACGGCGGACACGACGATGCGGACGGCGCGGTGCGGACAACGACCGACGGGACGACGACGACGACGACGAAAACGGCGATGCGGACGGCGCGGACAACGGCGGACGGGAATACGACGACGCAAACGGCGGGAAATTTAAATATTAATCGGGACGACGACGACTTCGGCGCACGCGGTACTACGGTAACATTCGGAATAGAAAAGGATTCTCCGGTTAATATAACCTACTTACATTGTACATTTACCAATAAAGTAAAATATTTTACTGCTTTTGTAAACAAAGTCACTGTAGCCCAGTGGTTAAATTGGGGAATAAACAGACATCAGTCTCGGGTCTCGGATCGATTCTTACACCTGGCATACATTTTTTTCCGTCTTTCTTTTTTAACTGACAATTGTATATATATTATACTAATATATATTATAGATGACAGTGAAATTATATTTACACATATAATAATTGTCTAAATTGTTGGCTCATATTTACTATACAAAAACAAATTATGAACTTTTGCAGTGGGCGAGATTCGAACCTGCGACCATGTCCTCAACCGGTTAATGTTAAAACACCTCTTAGCGCTATTATACTAAAATTAGTGTGAGCTAATTTATTATATAAAAAGTGTTAATATTGGGGTTTTAAATGTTATGATAATGTGACCCAGTTTAAATTATGTAGAAGTGTTAAGTTTTTAATGGTCTAAGCATGCCCCAAGCAGGCAAAATATACCATTTACTAGCTTACTTAAGAATACTCAAAGTCACATTTTTTCTCCACTTGGTAGTATATAATAAATGGATTTTTAGCCACTGATGTCTCAAGCTCAAAACGATCGGAGCCTGGTCACGTCAAAAACCGGCAACTCTGAAAGGAAGCCCCATGGATTCTGTGGGAAATGGAGTAGCCCAAGGGCATGCACACAAACAGAAGTGACACACTGGTGCATAGGACGACCACCGGAGTCGGGACACGACTGAGTAGGACCTCCACGGGGTGTGTCCTGGGTAACGCCAGCACTACTCAAACTCTTTTATAGGGTTAAACTCATTTTTGGTCTCACAGCTATAAGAGGAAGGCAAAAGACACCAATAATAATATATAATTACAGTCCATAAGTATACTTTACTGTACTGTAATTTTAGCAAATCGAAGAAAACCTTTCAATGTCATACTAATATATGGATGAGTTTCATATTAATTGTTTACTGTTGCCGCATTTATATCTTTGGTAATATTCAAGGCTTTTTGTCTTCTCTTATAACCTGGGTAATATTCGAAAAATACTGGTGTAAGGAAACAACGCTCGTTAACTTCTATTTTTTTAATGCCTAATGGTGACAAAACCTCGTTATCATGCTTTATTTACATCTTTCAAGGTCGCGTCTTAACTCTTAACAAAGATTTGAAGTTTGTGCTTAATTTAATTGCCAAAAGTTTGAGTTGAAGTTTCCGCCAAAAAAGGATTTGCCTGTCTGTCAAATAATAAGTGTAACAGATCATTCATGACTGCTGTGAGAACATTTGTTGGATAACAACACAAGTCCTGAGAATCAACATTAAACTGTCTCGACATTTTATTATTTTGCAGAGACAATCTCAGGTTACGAAGAAGTTTTTTTTGTATCGTAATAGGCTGAGGCGGCTGCTTTATTCTCAGCCCCTAACAAGGGGGGTCCTTCAGGAGGAGAATATAAGATCGGTATCGGATAAGGCATCGTCTGATGCACAGTGGTTTAAGTTTACATTTAAATAGTATATCACGTTCATCTCAAGGTTAATAATTGCAAAAAGTTCAATAATGTTTCCTATAAGAAACCACTGTTGTCTACTGGAATATTCACAGTGATACAAAACTTATCTATTAAATCTTAGCGCCGTTCCAGGAACTGAACTCAGACCTCCCAGGTGCTTGTGTGTAAAACACGGCAAATTTTAGTTCTCATAATGCAGAAAACGTCGTTTTGTTTGATTTTCCAAGACAAGCTCTTTCCACTTCATCTGTTTCACATGATTAACAACAAAGGCATACGAACGTTGCCATCGAAAACGGTTTTTAATTACAGGAATGCCAATATTCATATATTTGATATCAATTTAGTTCGGTGTTCGGTGATATGAAAAAGCAGCTCGTTTACTTTTTTCGTGTCTTTGTCCGAGAAATGGTTTCGAAAACTTAATGAGGCAGAAACGATGATGGCCACGGAGGAGCTTCTGAGTCCAACTATTAAAAAACTCAATGGTCTTCCTTTGAGCCAAAAGGAAGAACTTAAGCCAGAATACTGTGTCCTCATTGGCTGAAACCAGCCTTAAGTTCTTCTTTTGCGCTAAGGAAGTGCTTTGAGTTTTTTAATAGTTGGACTCTGCTTCTTATACCTCATAGAGAGACAAATATACACATTCAAAGGGTCGTTTATAGAGTTGTTTTACACACAGGAGAGCATATGGTCGTGGAACATTTTTGTAGCTTTTTTGTAGGTATTCAAGATTCCTTCTGTAAGCACTTTGTCATTCAGCATTGTATATTATTATGACTGGCATCCCTGTATACCTCACACATCAGGGTTGCCATATTTTCAAAAATATTCTCCATAAAAAAGCTGAAATCGAGCACATCTTGCTGAAAATGAGCCAAATTGGCATCCCTGAAACGGAATTCAATCCTTTTATCTTGTTTCTTCATCATCCATCATTCGGAATTTGTATTGTTCGCTGCCATCAACTTCTTCTTTTTTGTGCTGAATATGAAGAAAAGAGAAAACGCATTTTTGAAGCCATGCCACGTCTAATTTGTCTATCACGGTGCCAGAAAAAAAAGCCTTTTTTGCTGCTGTACTACCGCGGCCGGCGTGTCAAAAATGCCTCCAGCTCCGACGAGGAAGCAATGATTTGCTTAATTGACACGCTCAGAATGAATTGAACACAACACGGGGGATGATTAGAAAGCGTTTAAAAACGATGTTGCTCCGTCTGAAAAGGAACCGATTGGAATCTCTCTCTCTCTTTCATCGAGTTAATTAAGGCCCCGATTGAAACTAACAGATCAGACACACACAACGAGATGATGAGTCTTTTCAAAGAGAGATTTCTTTTCTCTGGCGAAGAAGGAATCGGGGGAAAAATCAGCTCCAGTTTTCCTTTTGGAGAATTGAAAAATCAAAAGCGCATTCAAGAGTGAAGAAGAAGAAAACAGGTGCAAAGATATGTGCGCGATGATGGTTCAGTTCAATGCTCTCTTTATTGCATCAGGGTTGCCATTTTGTGTCATTTCGTCAACCCTGGTGATAGATCCGTCTTTTGACTTTTCAGCGGAATTTTGTGTCACCTTTTCCTCCTCGTTTAAAAGTCTCGCGTGACATTTTGATTGAGCATGAAACATCATTTCGAAGAGAGAGAGAGAGAGAGAGAGAGAGAGAGAGAGAGAGAGAGAGAGCAAATAACAAACATCCCAAATGTGGAAACGCTTTTTCCCTCTCTCAGATTGCGCTCTCCAGACAGTTTTATCAGCTCCAAAACATAGACTGATCACTGATCAGTTTGTGAAATTTGAAGGAATTCCGTAAATCGCATCTCCGCGTTCTTCTTCTTCTTCTTCCACCCCCGCTGATAAAAGAAAAGGGTTTGAGCGGAAAAACAAACAAATTTCAGTTATTGGATTCCAGCTGAGACACAAAACAAATTCGTTAGTCACCTTTTTCCTAGAAAATCTCTCAACTTTCCCGCATGTATTTAATTTCCACTTAGTCATATCAAGGCATTTTTGGCATCAAAGTCTCGACTTCATAGTCCGCACCTTAAAATTATGATTGTTTTCTTCGCCGCTGACAAATTGCTTGTCATAACACAGCTGAGAGGGCCTCATGCCAAGAAACTTTTTAGGGCTTCTTGAGCGTGAGCAAACACTGGAGCAGGGTTTCCTTAACGGCTATTATTAGCATATGAAACCGGGCCCCCGCCGGTCAGGAATCTGTCAAAAAAGCCGTGCCAACGCATCGATCCTTTCTTTATTTTTTCCATTAACACTTGTAATAATTACGGAGGATTTTCTTGTGGCCAATGACCCGGCCGATGTGAGAACTTGAACAGTTGTTTGGCTGTCATTTGTAACGAAATATCATCAAAAAGGGTTGTTTACGCCATTAACTGTTGGGAATGAGGGCGAAACAGGAACTAATTGATTCAACAACTTTGGAGCCCTTCTCCTCATGATCTCTGCTGCAGCAGCACACAAAGAAACGAGATAAATTGATCCTTCTTTTTACAACTTTTTCGTTCTTCTTCTTCCGCCCTTCATTAAACTTTCCTTTTTGACTGACAAAGATGGACTTGCAAAAGAAAGAAAGAAAGAAAAACTCCCTCGTTTTCATGGCCCAATTTTTTCTTTTGGCAAAAAATACCACTTAACCGGCTTCCCTTTTCGGGATAAAAGTTGCAAGAGGGAGAATCGGATTTTTAACATTTTTCATCCATTTTCCCCGGGAAAAGAATACTAATAAGGGGTTCTTTTGACGATATTAATGAGTAGAGTAAAAGTGATTTTACGTAATAAGGTCACGGCCGAAAAGAATATTTCAACCCTTACTGGGTGTGATCCATTGATATGACTTCACTAAAACTCCATTCTTTACAACTTTACGATCGTCTACTTTAATTCCGTGTATATACGAGAGAGGAGATCTAAGACAGCGATATGAGCTTAAGTCGGATCAAGAGGGTTCTAATTTTTTACCTGCATATATCTATAAATGCCTCATATCAGAAGAAGAAGCGGCGGCAGAAGCGCCTTTTGAGCCAGACACAAAGAATAAAGGTTTATACGGCCGTAAAACTCGCGTTCCATATTATATTTTATTCTAAATGATGATGATGAAAAAGCGATCGAAAGCTGATGCTACTTTGGTCATTTTGAGGGCTGGGTTTCTGGAACACGTTAGCTAAGCCGTATCAAACGTCAAGAATTGTTGCTTTAAAGGAAGCAAACCTTCCTACAATGAAGACTATTTTATCCATCCCTTCCTGCTTCTATTCCTCGTTTGTCATAAAAAGAGTCAGCAAAAATAGATACTCGGCATACGAGCGGCATAAAAAGGGTTCAAAAACGAAGGGGTTGGAGCAGCAGCAGCAGAGCACGTCCCCATAATATGAGGATAAACTCCACCCAAGAAAATCCATGAGAAGGGTCTTGTGCGTACGTGTAAGCTTAGAATGTCATTTTCCAACTCATTTAACAAATTTCGATAGTGTTTCCTTTGCTTCTTCAACCCCTTGGAAAGGTTTAGAAAGCGGAACGTCGTTATTCTTGCTCGGACGCCGTCTAGTGTTATGAAAACATTGCAGTGTTTTCTGATCTCCAGAGATGACCATCAAGTCTATATGATGATAAGCGCGAGAGGAGAAAGAAAAGCATCTGCAGAGATAACAAACGAGGTCTTTGCCCTTGCGAGAAAAAGGCTTTTAACGATATTAATAGCGTTAATAAAGGCTTCTTCATATTCATACAAGGACTTCATTTGTCTCTGCTCAGCATGTCCAGATCGCTGCATCAGTTTACGACCTCCTTGGAGAAATGATGCTACTCCAGCGCATAGTAATATCCAGTTTTTTGAAGAAGACACTTATCGATAAAATTAATGATGGAGTCACTTTATGGAGTCTATGATTACTCATCTTGGAGATGGAATATGTGGTGGGTAAAAAGTGAGAGATTGGCATCAATTTCAAGGGGAAGCCAAGAAGAACAATATATATTGTGGGTCATTTTTAGAACATATTGGCTGCAAAACAGGAAGCATATTTTTCAGCTGGAAATATAATTTTGCTTGCAGCGAGGCAAGAAGAAGAACACACAACACCGTTCAAGTAGTAGAAGTCATAATAATGTGTGTGTGAATTTCAGGCCGAAATGTTCTCACAGGCAAAAATGAAGGAGGGACATTCACAGCTATAGAGAGGAGAAGCCGCAAAGAGGTAGCAGCAGCTGGACAAGGGATGACAGTTTGTTATCTTTAAGAGTTACTTTAAAGCAATTTTATAGCTAAGGTTCATCATGATTATGTATTAAATGGAAACCCTGAAGAAGCAGCTTGAAACTGGAAGTAATAGTAATAATAATCATACTGCAACTGGCATCCAAACTAACTGAAAATAAAATTCTTTGTTTCTTTCTTTCCGTCAGAATACTGACGTTTTCTGTCCGCCAAACTGACTTCCGCGAAAGTATTGTAAAAAACTTGCGCTTTTTCCACATTTTCTGTTGCAATAAAAAGCTACATGGGAAAGAGATCGTTTTACAGTTATGAGTGATGTTCAGAGACAACAAATTTTACGCACAGGGAGAAATCGTTCTCTTTTCAGGAAGCTAGTGGAATTAAATTTGCGGCTCTTCTTCTTCTTTACAATACACTTTTTGTGTCTCTTCTCTGTTTCTCTTTCTTCTCTGCTGGCATGCAGATCTGCCATGAAGCGTGTAGCGAAACGAAAAAAAGAGAATCAAGCTTTCTTGTAATAGTTACTAACTAAGCACACAAATGATTTTTAACTAGCTCAACCGAAGTAAACGTAATGCATACTTTTTGCCTTTTTCAAACTTAAAAACGCCTTTTCCTATGACAAATATGCATCTTTAACTCCCAAGATTGCACCTTGTTACTCCAACGATACAGTATGTTATCTTAAATTAGCTCTAAGCGTGAATAAACCGTCTTCTTCGTATACCGGAAGATGCCAGATAGACATCTAAAGAAGACATGCTTAAATACGAAACACATTTTCGGCATTATAAGACAAGAAAGATGTGCGTTCACTGCACATACAAACACCATTTAATACAAAAGGCGTCATTCTTTGTGTCACAATAGCACACATCGGCCTTGTGTGTGCACCATATTGTCATCGTCGTTTCCCTAACTTTAAGCAATATGTCTTCGGTTTTATTCCCCTGGGCAACAATTTCCTTTAAGAATTACATTTCCTACCTTGAATGTGGAAGATTGCGATCAATGCGAGCAACATTTTTGAAGAAGGCATTTTCCGATGATTGGAATTTGACATAACTCTGGTATTCAATTTATCCACGTTTTGCACTCTCACAACTCAGTCTGGATGATCCAAATCCTTTTCTTCTCAATCTGACAACCTCACTCCATCAAATTCATCGCTTTAATTGGCTTATTTTATGCAATACACACCGGTCACTGAACAAATATCCCCGTGTAATAATAGCACTGGCAATACTTGTGCCTGGATCAACACCTTGGCATCTACTGTAGTACATTTGCCACCCCCGAGCGCGAGGCGTTCTGCTGAGCAATACGAGCGCGCGCGCGTCAGAGAAAGAAAGCTCCGATTGGTGCTTGACAGGCGCATCGCCCGGTTAGGATTACATCAAATGTCCAAGAAGAACAGTGATGATGATGAACATCAGAACTCAATGTTGGACATGCTGCAGTATTTGTATCAAGGTCATGTGCATAAATGATCGGAACAGGAATGTTCCTGTATTGTCTAACAAAATATTTGCATGCTTTAAAGAAGGGCCTAGAGGCTAAGTAATAATTTTAAGTCAGCAATTATCGCATGTAAAACGTTCCTCTTGTGAGGCCTTTTTTCCTCTTTTGTCTGTCCAAACTGTCAATCAGCGAACAAGAATGTTTTTGCCGCATGTTTCCAGTTCTTCATGTTTCAGATCTGGGCATGAGATTCGTTGATGATGAAAACGGAGACGACGATGATCAAAAACTGCATCGCAGAGGTTGATGAAATGAAGAACAAAGGTTATACTAAAAAGCAACCTTCAGAGTTTCAATTTTCGGAAACGAGTTTGATGCTTTATTTTAGTTGGGGGTTTGATTTACGAGCAATCAAAAAGCGCAGTGTAGCCAAAAATCGTCTGCAGTCACCCTGATAAATTTCGACACCATTGGGTTTTATACGAACCCGTAAAATGAGTTTCTGGTTCCGACACATAACAAAAGCGCTCTTGATGAATTTTTACCCCCGTTTCTTGCATCGAATCTGACATCATTGTAAAAAAAGTGCATTTTTAACCCGAAAAAGGTTCGCGTTGAAGAGAATCAGCAATCTCAGAGGGAAACACGTTTCTCAACCAGAAAAATATGCTTTTATTACATTATTAAAAAGTGGTCTCATAAATGTGTGTCCATTAAACGTGTTATAGTGGAGGTGATCTTTGACTAGAGACGCGGAACGAGGTGAGTTTATTGGCATTTTAAGGGATGCCAGTTGCTTTTATATTAACTTGAAACCCTGCAGTAGCTTCATCTACTTTATCTACAAGGCAGTGAATCATTTCTTGACTTGGCGGCAAATTTGGCTGCTGAAATGACAGCGAAATTGGACTGTTGGCTGTTTAGAGTGTGATCAGAAACCATGCAATGAAAATAACACATTAAATGATCTCTTGAAGAGGAGAGAGAGAGAGAAAGAGAGAGAGATGTTGCACCTGCAATATTAATGATGATAAAACCGCGCGAAGAAGCTTTTAAATGCACTCAGGAATTTGTGAAGTATGAATGAATGTTGTTAGGAAGAATTGTTTAGTTTAGAAGCCAAATACTGTAGCTGTGTGTGAAAAAATAAAAGTACAGTGATTAAAGCTCATCTCTAGCTCTGGGTCACCATCAGTGAAATGCTACGCACGACCAGATAGAAAATCGACCAGAAAGATTCTTCTTCTCCTTCTCTCTTTAGTCGGCCTTTTAAGGAGAGACATTTTTGGCACATGATAATGGCAACGTTTGAACATCATTTAAAGAACTCTCAGTGTCATTGCGCGTGCGTTGAAAATAGACAATATTAAATACATTTGCAAAACTACTAGGCAGGTGGTTATGAAGCATTCACAAGCCAGAAGACCGTTTTAAAGACGGGCTATTAAAAAGTATATTTTCTGCAACTCTCTCGTAAAAATATTCCAGAGCTTCTTGTTTTCTTGTTTCTTTCCCAAGTCTGGTGGCCACCACCACATCCCAATTTTACCCCAGCCGTAAAAAAGAATAAAGCTGGCAATTTTGTTGTTAAAGTCGTAACTCAAGAGTGTGTGTGAGTGCTGCACAGTCAGCAGGTGCTTCCAAAACTGGACGTATATTTACAACAATTAAATGCTTGTGCATATCAAAGCCTTTGGGCGAGTTTTCGAGCTTCCCCACTTTATTACGATGATTATAAGCGCTCAAGAAGCTTCTGCTGTTTGAAAACCATTTGAAATGAGGCCAATATGATGCAGAAATTCTGTCCATTTTTCATCTTTGAATAATGATTTCCACATTTCGCCTTGAAAGAAGGGAAGATGAGCTTTCAAACAACATGGATCTGGTTTTTCTTGAGCTCCCTTTTCCGGTGATTTTATATGAAATTGTCTGACGCCATTTTCATTACCAGAGCTCTTAAATTGTCTTCTTCTTCTGTGCTTTACAGTTTTGATTGAAGGTATCTGGATCGTGTTATTTGGAAGCCGACATTTTCAATGATTGCCCTTGACTCAACATGATTTTAAACACAGAGAGCGCGCGAGAAAAGGTCTATTTTTATGACGCTGCGTAATCAGCTTTGGTGTTAATCAGTGCAAGGATAATGAGCTGCGAGGATGGGAAGTGAACTGGAAAAAATACGGTAAATGCTATTGATAGGGTGTTTTAGGTGGCATTTATTAGCTGAAAGATAATATGAGCTGGTTGGATTTAAAGATAAAAGGGCAATAAAGGTATAAAAATGAACAAAACTGTCGTGTTTTCATTCGAATGTCATGAAATCCCTGCCATGCATCAGGTTGACAAATTACTCTTTTCTCTTCTTTTTGGCTCAAATGATGCGAAACAGTCGAAAAAAACCTCTAGTAAACTTTTCGCTTCAGCCTGCCTCCGATCATTTGTTTTGCAGATCGTGCCAACCATTCGTTCCTTATTTTCCCATGGGGGTAAACAAAACAAACCTGAGTTATGCAGATATGTTGACCCTTCGTAGAAAAGAGATCGATTATGACTCTGGAGGAATTTGTAACTTCTCATTGGAATTCACTCGCTGCATCATTAACCTGAAGAGGAGGAGCTACGATACGAGCAGGTTTATGAATTCCTCTGCGACAGCTAGACTGGGACCGGTTTCGTAAACTCTGCCATAGAAACCATACTCTGACCAGAGCTCAGTTCCTTAAACTAATAAGGATCCGTCATCTACTAAGATACAGAGACAGTCTGAGCTCGGTTTCGTAATCAAGATAGAAGCAACCAGACACTGGGTCTGGTTCCTTTAACTTGTAGAGGAATCCGTGCCCTGACAAGACACAAAACCACCCAGAGAGAGTCTTCTCGTCTCGTCATGTGCTTCAGATAGATAGCATCACTGAGCTCCTTAAAAACGAACTGACGAGAGTAAAAAATAATAATCATAGAATTGACGGGACAAAAGAAATACCTTCAGAATGCTTTTTGCTCGAATTTTCCAAAAGGTTTTTCCTCTCTCTCTGCTTGTTGGCCCACTTTGTTGTTATTATTGTTTGGTGTGTTTTTGCTGCTGCCGCTACCTCGATTTTTATCACACTTTTGTGCGGTTTAGGTATGACGTTGGCCAGTTAGACAGACAAGAAACAGGCCTGAAATAAACTTTCTACTAAACGAGGTATCGGGAATATATTATAGGAGGATGGACCTTGTAAACAAAAACTGCTAAATTAGATCTTCTTCTTCTTCTACCAACACGTCAGTTTCAATTTGTAAAAACGGAGAGAAAAAAAACTTCTTTCCATCGTCTGGCCAGAAATAAATTATTGTTTATGATTTCTGAACTGACGACGATGACTTCAGTTTGTGATCCTTTAAGGAAGCAATTTTCCGCTTCACTTGAGATCAACACTTCTACTTTTATCATTATTCTGTCGCGACCCTTTAAGACGTGCCATATTAAAGATGATCCCGTAAAAATCAAGCGGAATCACATCGTAAAAAAGTGGAGAACGAAAAGTGTTGCTCAGTCAACCTGATGGAGATAACAAACTCTCTCTCCAATATATTAATAACAATAATAACAATACCCTACAATGACGTCTTACTCCGGTCATATCATGTGTGGTCTTCTTTTTTTACAATGGCTGCGGACTCGTTTGGTTTGACATCGATATGGCTGAAAAAGGGACTCTCTCCCCTTGCCTTCTTTTCGCTGCTGTCCCCCCTTTGTCTCCATAAACAATAGAGGGGTAATAAATAATCGCACTGGAGTTGAATATAGGGCTGGGATACTGCAACCTATTTCATGGACAGAGAAAATATAGATATGGTTCTGTTATGTTCAGGATTCGGTCTCTTTAGTCCATGGTTAGGGGATGAAAAATTGGATTGGAAAGTGAGAGAAAGAATGATGATGATACGCTGCTATGAAATATTCCTTTTTCAACACTACAAATATGCATATAAATTAGCATAGCATGTGTCTCATGTGTAGGTTTTACTACAATAATTTGTCCCAAAAATCATCTTTTGACACATGACACAATTGCACAGCGGGTGCAAAAATGTCTAAATGCGCTCATATATGCATACAAAAGTTTGGGCTCGTGCATTTATATGTAGGACAAGAGACTCCTATTACCCTCTAAAGACCGTGTGTAGATACAAAGGGTACCTTTCCAGAAATAGGAGCTTTTTCATTTCAAAAGTGCTGCCTGCTCCATACGCTAAACTTTAACATTCGAATTCTTCTGGGAGCAAATTGACAAGTCTCCCATGAAAGAACTTTAGTCCCTGTTGATTTACTCAGACCTTATTGTTGTCGCTACTACTGTTGTTGTATATTTTTCCAAGGTATGTAATTTGCATAATACTTTCTGGAGAGAAAAACTTTCTTCTAATTTCACTTCCATCCCAATCCAGCCATGCTTTTTTCACTACTCCCCCAAGAGACATTTTCCACGTTGAGTGAATTCTTATGGCTTTTTTCTGCTATTAACAGGGTTGACATATATTTTATTTAAATTTAAGGGTTGCCACTCGTTCTGCTACAATGAACAATGGCTGTACACATCATCAAATGCACGCCAGTGGAAATTTGAGCCTGGGTAAACTTTTTTCACACAGCCAATATCTCCCCATGTGCAGTTCTCTCCTCTCTTCCCTTGTGGGGACTCTGAAAAAGAGGCTAAAATAAGGTCTCTCTCCTCCTTTTCTTCTTCAACTTGAGTGGCTTTGCATATTACAACTTCCTCCTTTGGACCCATTTTTGAAAGGAGGAATAAAAGGCAAAAATGGGGACGAAAAAGAGGGTTGAAAATTGAAAAGAGGAACTTTTTCCGCCACCACACACAACGTTTTTGTTCAACGTATTACAACAAAAGAGGATTAACTTTTAAAGATTGGTCGCAGTTTTTAAACACATTTTAAGGGTAGTTTATGGGTCGATAATAGCAGCACGCTTCGTTCAAAAAGTAGAAGCTGAACCCATTAGACGCTAATTTTGAATCCATTTCCGAAATGGAGAAATCCCGTGGAGAATTAATCGCACAGAAAATGAGTCTCGAGCTCCTTTGTTCAATATGACAGCCGCAGTAGCGTCGTCGTCGTCGTTGCACATATAAATTACTTATTCAAAGACCCTTTTAAAGAGAAAGGAAGGATAATTCGGCTAATTTCATCTCTCATATATGAGATCTAATACCATCATGAAACGTGTCTAAGATAATCTTTCACTTTATTTACTCCTCAGCCCATGACGTAAATTCAGCTCGATTTTATGCCTTGTTAAAAGGTCTCGAGTGTGATAAAGATAAAGTGGCATGACAGGTTAAATCACGTATGTAAAGTGATACCATGTGTGCAATATTGTTGGTGCGTTAAAGCCGAGAAGCTCGATCTTTGAAGTGATAATTCGCAGTAATGGCGACATCAATTCAATTTCTCATCTCTCTGATGATATCAGGAAATATGAAAATGGCCATCTGATATATTCCGACAGGCGAGAAATTTGAATTTCCCGCTGAGAACTTGAGTTGGTTTCCCACCGTTTATGATAAAAAAGAAAGAAGCCCTTGAGCAGAAAACCCAACAAAACAGTCATCGGCTATCCGATCGGTAGTGGAGATTGAAATCAAGGCTTTTAACCGATTTTTATTCCACGACGGGGCAAAAACAAATTTCTGAATCATGTTTTGGACAAGAAGGCGGTTGGGAATTTTGACGTCTCTCTCTCTTCTCTTCTCTCTCTCTCTCTCTCTCTCCCACACCACAGTGGGGATTCGCGTGTTTTCACTCT